>JZLH01S0063254.1:48365-66082 GCA_001188425.1 Eucidaris tribuloides | reverse complement strand
ACTGTTCAAGGTAGTTCCAGGTCTAACCTTATGTTTTTTTTTTTCAAACTCCTTATCCTAATCCTAAATCTTTTAAGATCTAATATTAGATGTAATGGAACACAAACCAAATACTTGATTAACTACAATTGCAAACTGTTGCGATTTTCAAATTTTCCACCACGCACACAAGCCAGAATAGGGGTCGTCGCCTTTATAGATTCCAGCAAGCGCCCTGATTACGCATGAAAAGAAGAAATATCAATTTCATATAATCAGCAATTATCTCGACAAGTATAGGATGAGACCATTTAAGATGCGATGTTTCCCTCTTGTTACAATTCTCCAACCTTTCAGAGAGACTCACTGGTCATATAAGCGCTTAAGTAATTTATACATTGTGGCATTGTACACATTTCCTATTGAATGGTTTGAGTTGCGACATAACATGGCGTGACCTCAACTGTCAAGTGAGTCAGACAATCGCGATTATAATTTAATTATAAACTGTGAAAATTCAGAACTGCTCAGACCAATAAAAGGCCTGAATATATTCAAAGATTCATAAGAAATCATCGGAAAGTACAACGCAGAGGCCTCACCGTACAAATTTGTTGAAACAATTACAGCGCATTTTAGGATAACAGATGTTCCTTTACAGATTGTAATCTTGGCAAATCTGATGCAAGGCCCCGTCATATTCCTTTAGATTTGGCGAGATGCGAAGAGAAAGGAATGTTTATAGCGATGAGTGATGGGTATCGATATGGGACGGGTGACCCGGATGTCGCCTGGAATTCATTTTCTAGTTGCGAGATGTCAGTCTCATGTTATCTTAAAGATCTGTCGAGTTGTGAGAATTGAGAATATTGTCGAAAAACTCAATCACAGAGAATTCCGATCCGTTATGTGCTCGTTACATGATTGGTGATTTGACACCAATCCAGGTTCTAGAAAATACACATTAAGAATTTCACCATTGTGCTAAGTTCGTTAAACGATTTTCATTTTTATGATAATACATAAGTACACTATAAACACTATTTGAGGTTAATGTTATAGACGTAGACATTATTGACCTACACTCTATACACCATATTGCAACCTCTTAAACGTAAGTGGCTACAAACAAGCATACCTCTAAAATGGCACCGATAATTGTGACAAAATGGTTCTGCAAGCAAACACCTTTCTCTACAGGTGCAACTTTCTGCGACTAACATGGCATGTTTCAGGCACTACTAATGTCGACGGAAATCCCCCATTTAATAGCATATTTACCGAAAATTTAATTGTTTTATTCGAAACAAATATTTTGAGATGTCATTGTTATATCAAGGGAACTATATAGCCTAATCGTGGGATGCAATCAGCGCGGGTTATACTCAATTTGGTGAGGGAGCGCGGAACGACTATATATATAGGGGGTGGGGGTGGTCTATCCTTCCATTGGTTTGGGACTGGTTTTGAAGAGTAATTAAAATGACTTGAATATCAAATATATCGTGGCTTCTGTATTATATACAGCCGGCGTTGATCCTGTTTCGGATGGGGGGGGGGGGGGTGGGCAAAATTGAAAAAAATGTCAAAAATTTTCGGGCGCATTCGCCGCCAAAATTGCAATACAGAATTTTGGCGCGCCGAAATGTGGCAATTTCGTATATTTGATGGTATTTTTATGCTAAGATTTGTGGTTTTATAGTGCGTTCAATTTTTTAACACTTCTTGATTCATATTATGAAATTTTCAAGTTGTCAAAAATTATTGGGGGCGGATCGATATGTTTGTCCCCCGCCAATATTTCATTGGGGGCGGGGGATCGCCCCTGCCCCCACAGGATCGACTCCTCTGTATTTATACATCTAACCGCATCAAAGACGAGGCACAATGTCGCCTGCTGCCAGACATTATTAAATTCACAGGCCAAGAAGCTCGCGCGCAACCCGGCCTGCCTTCACAGGGCTCTGTCTGGACTCTAGGGACATAGCCTTAGCGGAAATGTTTTGGTCAATGCTGTACGATAGTTCCGATCATCAAGAAAAAAGGTGTGGCAAAATATGATCATGATTAACCCTTGAGGGTGGGATATGCCCTCTGTCTCCTCCCGTAATGCTGATGCATATCAGCAATAATAGGCCAGTTTTAACCTCTTTTAAATAAAGGATTTGTTTCCTTTTTATTAAAACATCACTGTTCAGTCTTTTTCCCATGATACAAGAGGTGTCACTGCAACCATTCTTATGACGTTTCCTTTCCTCAATGACATTGTTAAGTAATTGCCTTTAGGTTAAACTTGCATACTTACACTAAACGTACATGTATCTACACTGTTAGTTATGTGACTCTATTCGTTTGCTTTATTATTATGTTTATGGACAATAAAAACACTATAATATACCTATCATAATCAATACTTAATATTTATTGTCTCTCTCATTGTGTTATGATTTTCATGTTGTGACCTATTGATTCAAAGTAGGCTGAGTGATGCACATCGTAACACCAATAAGAAACACAGTTTCACTGCAGCACAGTATATGAATCTTTTTTTTATCTTCGC
The DNA here is from genome assembly GCA_001188425.1 of Eucidaris tribuloides. Taxonomy (NCBI): domain Eukaryota; kingdom Metazoa; phylum Echinodermata; class Echinoidea; order Cidaroida; family Cidaridae; genus Eucidaris; species Eucidaris tribuloides. The sequence goes on along the minus strand of JZLH01S0063254.1, from coordinate 63,543 downwards.
GTGCAGGCCATCAAGACTTGTCATCTACATCGATAATGATGTCATACGGCCAAGAAAATATAACGAAGATTGTATCCTTATTAATCGCGAATGGAGAAATGAAATTATTATTCAGAGAAAGAAAACTCGTCTAAAAAAAAAAACTGATGACCCGCGCATTTACCATCGCAATGTCTTCACCGCTGGCCAATACATGCGTCCCTCATTTGCATCGCGTCACATCAACCTGTCATATCGCATTTGTCAACTTTGCAAAAAGCTCACTAATCCCGTGAACCATACTCGTACTTTGAGCGGAGTTAAGGAGGAAAATTAAATACCTGCTGGCATCGATATATTATATTTCATAATTTCTTGAAATTACATAAAGAACATCGATCCGAGAAACAATATACTGTAAAATGCATACACGGAGGTCTTTGTAAACTAAGTGTGTTACTTATGCGTAGTCGACATATGAAAACAACAAACGATGTTGATGTAAATTACTGACTGATCTGCTGAATTAAATAAACAACTAAACTAAATAACTAACTAACTAACTAAGTAAATAAATGAATCAATTAATTTTACAGAAGAAATTATATCAGCCGTTGATGAAAGGTAGTGTTGAAGAATTACTCGATGAGCCGATGAAGACAAAATGTTAATTAGAATTTTTATATCAAGATATTATCATTTGCGTTGTTTTAATTAATTCTGTACATTACTATGAATTGAGGATGACATTAGAAAACTCGAAACATTATGAGCAATTTCAACAGATAGTGAAAGGTAATTCATTTACTGACTACACAAATGTTGCAACATGGATTCACAACTTCCATTGAGTTGCAATTTGGCCACCCTAACCTGACATCAAGAAATTTCAACGTATCTTTCAAAAATTTAAACTCCGTTTTGTATAATAACTTTTTTCAATCCAGAAAAACAATTTTAGCGTCACGTTTCTTCAATTTCACTGTGGATAAACTCATTTAGACCTGTTCATATAAGAATGTATTAGATACAAGTAGTTTCGAGCAGGTCTGGCAACGTTATCTCTTTATCATTACATCGCGTTTACATCAATAATTTTCGATTTCTCGAAAAGTGCTTCCTCATATACGTATAATAAATAAAATAAATGATAGAAATGGAATCCACAAAAATGCGCAGGAGTTACGATTAATTCCTTATAATGCAAATCATAGCATGTCTACCATGATTGAATTATGACAATGATTTGAATTAATTGTTTGGATTTTTCATCGGTTAAAACTGTGTTTACTGAAAGCTGTTCCAAAAGCAATTACATTTATGCACCATACTAAGAAGGTATACTGGCGCACGCAAAAGATCCCACAATGCATTTGCGAATTGAAATTATAATTGGCAATAATACTAAAAAAGAAAATCAACATTTATGAAGAGAAAAGCATATTAAAGTGTTATTGATCATATCACGGTTGCGTGTGAATGATGTTTCTCTTAATTAATGAAATAAATATATAGTTCCGACAGAAAAGCCACAGTTATACATAACAAAAAGCTGAAAAAGTTAACGCACATGCTTGACTTACATTTTTATAATTGTGGCGATCATCAAACAAAAAATATCATATTGCACCATGTGTAAAAGCAAGACAACACGTTTTACAAATATCGGATAGACGTGGATTACTATTCATAGAGATTTAAGGATAAGGTTAAAACAAAGCTTAGTCAGTGTACTCACAATAAATTTAACGCACCAATTCCGCGAAAGAGCTTGACATGAAACCGAGTGAGCAAATTGAGCTCATGTCGAAGGAATAAAACTTGGATTCTTCCTGCAGATAGCATCTAGTTTTCCAGTGATTACGATCATCACTACACATCAATTAGATACCCATCTTCGTAACTGCTCGTGGTGCATTGGTCATTTCCGCAAAGCGTGGTCTCAAATTTAACAGTTTCCATTTTTATTGTCGCGTGGGCAACAGAATACTGTCGCACTTTGTTCACCGCGAAAAAACTTATTTTTAAACCACGGAGCGACACCAGCCAAAGACAACCGGGATTGTAACTTCAGTACGATTCTGTCTTCGGAATAAAGGTTGATTCTGGATGAAATAATCAAGACAAAACACCGCAAAAAGAAAATATACAAAATGTTCAAAGTATATAGGTATATTTTGTGATGGATTGTTTAAAACCAAATCCATGTAATATATTTGATTTAAAAAAAAAAATATTTTCTCATTTTTCGCTTTTTACCAAATTTTTAATGATCATATTACGTGACACAAATAGTCAACATTTCTCCGAGTGTCATTATTTTGAAAGATAACGATTGTGTCGCACGTGAAAGTCAAACTTATAGGTTTATATTATTTCAGTAGATATACCACCTCGTTTTCTGCATAAAAATTCATTATGATAAAGTGTTTATGACGGTCTTATTTAAATATTTACACGCAATTATAAATATGTCTGATTGATGCCTTCTTCACATTCATTAAAAAAAAAGTACATACATGGATCAGGAGTAAACATAGCCAACTCCAGTTAAATTAAATACTCATACATTCTGAAACAAATATTCTTTAAGCCAGTACTATATAAAACACAAAACTGTGCCCTATTCGTAGGTCAATGACCACATGTTAAGTATTTAGAAAGGGCGGCGGGGGGGCGGGGGGGGGGGGGGCATTGAAAATCTTATTGGGGAGGGGGCAACGGCTCTCATTGGTGTGGTTTTCTGAGTAATAGTTTGCGGTGGGAAGTGCGTAGAAAATGAAATTTCGGTTATCATAAAAGTCATCAATTTCCGATTTTTGCCCATAAATTTAGAACAGATTCCTGTGTGGTCACCGATGTATTGACCGTCTATTTAGGCTAAAAGTGCAGTCACTCGCTCAGGTGATTGCACTTCCTGTATGTAATGTTTTTGGACATACACAAAATAACCTTTGATCTTCGCTTATCGTGCTTCTATTTTTAAAAGATACGAGAATGCAATTGTTACTGCAGGAAATATTAGTTAGATATAGCAGGAGTAAGACGCCAAATTGGCAATCGAAATGAAAATGTTATTTTATCTGTTTCCTTAAAATTGGGAGAATTATTAAACAGGGCAAATATCATATGAAAACGAACTATGGGAAGACATGACATTCTAGAATGTGTCAGTTGTTTAGCGATTATGATTAAATCAGAGTAACGATATGCATTTCACAGATTTTATTCTGATTCTTGAAACAATAATCAACCCAACAAGACAGGCAAAACCCATTTACAGTCCATTGTATTTATTACCACCTGATTAAGTTGTTAGATCTGTAACAGAGAAACGTGATCTAAATATACAAACGATAATTAAAATAATGAAAATTTAATATAGCGCATAACAATAGGCAAATTGCATGTCTCTAGCGCTTTATAGGTAGAGATGTCAAAAGAATGGAAATGATGGAATTAACACTCCAAATTGGTTTTAAATCACAACCGTTGCAAATAAATAACAGACCTATAGAAGTAAATATCTTTAGTAAGTTAAGTTTATACGGAGGTGACAACAAACAATTCTGATTAAAGGACTAATTGTTGGAAATTCTGAAGAAACGGAAAAGCGGAAAACACAAGGACACCAACATTTCATATACGAATGGTAAGAATGTGGCATGTGAAATTTAAGTCCGGATAATGGATAATCCCAGAACTTACTGGACAATTACCCGGTTGTCTGGGGAGAGTAATCTTCAGATTATATCCAGACAATTTACACGAGGTTTCGAAAAATTATATCGGTTAAACACCTGTCGTTATGATCGGTCCTGTTCGTAATTAACGTCTTTCACGACCAGCAGATATTTCTGGCATTATATGCGTTTTGCCCGTTCCAGTAAGATATGCTGTAAACACCTGTAATAACACTGTACTTCGCAATGACACTATTCACCTTCACCTCGAAGTCACAAAGGACAGCCACAATATCTTGCTTGACCGGTCAGCGTTCCCGCCTGCATCCACAGGCAGATGATAAATATAAAGAGGAAGAAATATTTCAAGAAGGTTTGGAGTAGGTTGATGAACATATGTCACTATTGTTTTAAACATCTTGTCTGTATAGGGTAAAAGTACTTTCCTCATGACTATAATTCTTCCTGTTTAATGCCTAGACGTGCAAGAAATGTTCATTTCCATAGCCCGTAACAATTGAAGACCTCTGAACATGCTGAAGGTTTATGCAGTCTCCTCCTGGGCACTCTTATTTTTGCCTTTTAGGAGGCAGCGAACTTTGTGGATTTTTTAAGTTAATAATTACATTCCTTCATATGAAGATAACATTTGAAAGCACGTATTCAAAAAAAATTTCATACGCATCATATCCAAACGCAAGTAAAACCATGATAATATATTGTCTATGAATCATGCAAATTTATAAGAAAAAGGTAATGAAGATCTTAAAATGACATGCTCACAATAACTTTTTTATTTATTTTTGAAAAAAATTGGGAGTATTAGGGGGGGGGGTGTAATGAAAGTCACTCTTGAATGTTTTTTGTAAAAATACTTAGAGCACTTTTTAAAATCGACTTTTTCTAACCATTTATAAAACTTGAACACTTTCATACAGAGACGCTATAATAACATGGGAAGACACGTTTAAAAAATGTCTAACTTTGCTATCTGACATATCCGACAGTGTTTGAGTATGGACAAATAAACAGCCCTAGAACACAAAAGTTGAGACAGTTATGCTGTCATGAAATATGGTTGCAGATACAAACTGGCACATCAATTCCTATCACCGATAGAATTCTGCCAACACAGCCAGTCTAGGGTCGAGAAGCTGGAATGGTCTCCCAAAGATTTTACTTTGCTAAAGCACTTAATGATCAGTTTTAAACTGCAATTTTGAGGGCTTCATTTTTAGACCGTATCAGACACTGTAGCATGGAATCGGTACTCAGATTTTAAAACTAGAAACTTGTATATCACAATGCCTTTAAATGTTTGGTTTAGGCGTTGAAAATGCATAAACGCGTCAACAAACACTTTGGAAGATTTAAACTTAATTTTTTTTAAGAAAACACTTATATAGGCCTAAGTGTTCAGATCTTCAACAAAAACATTGTTGACACATTTATAATTTTTAACACCTAACACCAAAACGTGTTTAATGATTACAATCTTGCTCAACTGTTACGAAATGGTCGCAGAAATAATATCGACTTTTGAATATCACATAATAAATAATAATAATAATAATAATATAATAATATAATAATTAAATAATAATAATGAGGATGGAAATATTCATTTCTTCCTGAATCTCTGAAAAGAAAGGGATGGTAGGACACAAAACATGGAAATGTGGCCTGGAAAAATGTCAACTCCACACACTTGGAGCCAGATAGGGGACCAGTATTTACAAGTACATGCAGATCGCCACCCGTGGTTGCTTATTATGCATGGAAGAACAACACTTAGAACCAGTGTCAAGAGTATAGAGAGCGATTTCCTAAACTTATATGCTTCAGAATGCTAAAAAGTAAATTAATACCATTCGCAAAAACAACACACACATCACACACACACAAAACAAAACAAACAAAAAAACCAACACAACCAACAACAAACAAACAACAAACAACAAACAAACAACAAACAAACAAACAAAAAACAAACAACAACAACACAACAACAAAAACAAAACTGGCGAAACTTTATCCGGAATTTTCGATCAACAATTAACACAAAGACAAGTGAGGAGCGTTATCTCAAATTCGTAAATACCCGGGAGTAATGACCGAACGTTTTGAATTTTTAGTAAAACTCAACAAATTATGTTATAATGTTTTTCACCAACTTTGTCTGGTCGTGGAAACAATTTTTGTTGGTTTCAGTATCATTAAACATGTAAAGGGACATTCGAACAGCACCCAGTTCGTTTACGCTCTTGCAAAATACTTACTATGACAATTCGCAGTGTTAGGCACTTATCTATTTGGGGGCATCTGTGACGATCAAAAATGAAAAATTACAACATGTGTTCATATTTTATGAATTGAACAGTTGGAGGTTATTTGTGGGTTTTAGTTAAATCTAGCTGGAGGAAATGGGTGTTTTAGGCATGTCATACCAGACGATAAGTGGAGTAGGCCACCAATAAACTGAGCACTGAAAGGGAAATGTCAAGAATACAATAGTACAAGAATCATATATACTACTTAAAGTTTGTAATGTGAAAACTTCACAGTCAAATATTTCTTATTTGTTGTACAAGTATTATCAGAATCGGCTATGACGATCAACTTTGTTATGGGTATATATACCATAATCAAGTGATCGTCATAGCACGATTTCTGATAATGACTTGTAGCAAACAAATGAACGAAATATTGACTGTGAAGTTTTCACATTACAAACTTAAGTAGTAATTATGATTCTTGTACTATTGTATTCTTTGACATTTCCCTTCAGTGCTCTAAGTTATTCGGTGGCTCGACTCCATTATCGTCTGGTAGAATGCCTAAAAACTTTATTTCTCCAAGCTGATTTAACTAAAAACCACAAATAAACCTCCAACTGTTCAAGGCCTAGTCCAGGTCCTAAACCTTATGTTTTTTTTTTTTCAATCCTTATCCTAATCCTAAATCTTTTAACAGATCTCTAATATTAGATGTAATGGAACACAAACAAATACTTGATTAACTACAATTGGCCAAACTGTTGCGATTTTCAAATTTTCCACACAGCAGCACAAGCAACAGAATAGGGGTCGTCGCCTTTTATAGATTCCAGCAAGCGGCCCTGTATTACGCATGAAAAGAAGAAATATCAATTTCAATATAATAGCATATTCTCGACAAGTATGAGATAATGACCATTTAAGATGCGATGTTTCCCTCTTGTTACAATTCTCCAACCTTTCAGAGAAAGACTCACTGGTCATATAAGCGCTTAAGTAATTTATACATGTGGACATTGTAACATTTCCTTTGAATGGTTTTGGTGCGACATAACATGGCGTGACCTCAACTGTCAAAGTGAGTCAGACACATCGCGATTAATAATTTAATGATAAACTGTGGAAAATTTCAGAACTGCTGGCAGAGCGAATAAAAGGCCGAATATATTAAGAGATTCATAAGAAATATCGGAAAGTACAACAGCAGAGGGCCTCTCACCGTACAAATTTGTGAAACAATTACACGCATTTAGGATAACAAAGATGTTCCTTACAGATTCATATCTTGGTATAATCTGATGCAAGGCCCCCGTATATTCCTTTAGATTTGGCGAGATGCGGAAGAGAAAGGAATTTTATAGGATGAGTGATGGGGTTCGATATGGGACCGGTGAACCCGATGTCGCCGGAATTCAATTTTCTAGTTGCGAGATGTCAGTCTCATGTTATCTTAAAGATCTGTCGAGTGTGAGAATTAGACATATTGTCGAAACTCAATCACGAGTATATTCACGAATCCGTTATGTGCTCGTACATGATTGGTGAATTTACACCAATCCAGTTCTTAAAATACACAATTAAGTAATTTTCAACCATGTGCTAAAGTTTTTCGTTAAACGATTTTCGATTTTTTGATAATGCATATAAACTATACAACAACTATTTGAGGTTAATGTTATAGAACGAGACATTATTGACCTACACCTTACACATATTGCATTACCGTCGTTAAACGTAAGATGGTACAAACAAGCATCCTCTAAAATGGCACAGATAATTGTGACAAAATGTTCTGCAAGCAAACACCTTTCTCTACAGGTGCAATTTCTGCGACTAACATGGCATGTTTCAGGGGCACACTAAATGTCGACGGAAACCCCTTTAATAGCATATTTTACCGAAAATTTAAATTGTTTTATTCGAAACAAAGTTTTGAGATGTCATTGTTTATTCAAGGGAATATATAGCTAATCCGTGGGATGCAATCAGCGCGGGGTTATACTCAATTGGTGAGTGGAGCGCGGAACGACCTGATATATATAGGGGGTGGGGTGTGGTCTATCCTTCCATTGGTTTGGGACTGGTTTTGAAGAGTAATTAAAATGACGTTGAATATCAAAATATATGTGGCTTTCCTGGTATTTATACAGCCGGCTTGATCCGTGTTTCGGATGGGGGGGGGGGCGGGGGGCAAAATTGAAAAAAATGTCAAAAATTTTCGGGCGCCATTCGCCGCCAAATTGCAATACACGAATTTTGGCGCGCCGAAATGTGGACAATTTCGTATATTTGATGCGTATTTTTATGCTTAAGATTGTGGTTTTATAGCATGCTTCCAATTTTTTAAACACATCTGTATTTCATATATGAAATTTTCAAGTTGTCAAAAATTATTGGCGGGGGATCGATATGTTTAGTCCCCCCCCAATATTTCATTGGGAGGCGGGGGGCATCGCCCCTGCCCCACGGATCGACTCCTCTGTATTTATACATCTAACCGCATCAAAGACGAGGCACAATGTGCTGCTGCCAGGGACCATTATTAAGATCACAGCCAAGAGCTCGCGGCAACCCGGCCTGCCTTCACAGGGCTCTGTTGGACTCTAGGACATAGCCTTAGGGAAATGTTTTGGTCATATGCTGCTAGATTAGTTCCGATCATCAAGAAAAAAGTGTGGCAAAATAATGATCATGATTAACCCTGAGGGTGGGATATGCCCTCTGTCTCCTCCCGATGAATGCTGATGCATATCACAATAAATAAGCCGTTTTAACCTCCTTTTAAATATAAAGGATTTGTTTCCTTTTTATTAAACATCACTGTTCAGTCGTTTTCCCATGATACAAGAGGTGTCACTGCAACCAATTCTTATGACGTTCCTTTCCTCCAATGACATTGTTAAGTAAATTGCCTTTAGGTTAAACTTGCATACTTTACACTAAACGTACATGTATCTACATGGTTACAGTATATGTGACTCTATTTCGTTTTGCTTATATTATTTATGTTTATTGGACAATAAATAACACTATAATATACCTATTTCAATAATCAATACTTATATATTTATTGTCTCTCTCATTGCTGTTATGATTTTCATGTTGTGACCTATATGATTCAAAGTACGCTGAGTGAGCACATCGTAACACAATAAGAAACACAGTTTCACTGCCAGCACAGTATATGTAATCTTTTTTTTATCTTTCGCGTGGCAGGCCATCAGAACTTGTCATCTACATCGATAATGTGTCATACGCCAAGAAAATTAACGAAAGATGTTCCTTATTAATCGCGATGGAGAAATAAATTATGTTCAAGAGAAAGAAAACTCGTCTGTAAAAAAAAAAAACTGAATGACCCGCGTCGCATTTACCATCGCATGGTCTTCAACCGCTTGGCCAATACATGCGTCCCTCATTTGCATGCGTCACATCAACCTGTCATATCGCATTTGTCAACTTTGCAAAAAGCTCACTAATCCGTAACCATACTCAGTACTTTGAGGGAGTAAGGAGGAAATAAATACCTACTGCATCGGATTATATTATATTTCATAATTTCTTAAATTACATAAAGAAACATCGACACGAGAAACATATACTGCTAAAATGCATACACGAGAGGTCTTTGTAAACTAAAGTGTGTTACTTATGCGTAGTCACATATGAAAACAACAAACGATGTTGATGTAAATTACTGACTGACTCGCTGAGATTAAAAAACAACTAAACTAAATAACTAACTTAACTAACTAAGTAATATAAATGAATCAATTAATTTTAGCAGAAAAATTATATCACCGTTGATGAAGAGTAGTGTTGAAGAATTACTCGATGAGCCGATGAAGACAAAATGTTAATAGAATTCTTATATCAATATTTATCATTTGCGTTGTTTGTAATAATTCTGATACACTTACTATGATTGAGGATGACATTAGAAAACTCGAAACATTATGAGCAATTCACAGATAGTGAAAGGTTAATAATCATTACTGACTACACAAATGTTGCAACATGGATTCACAACTTCCATGAGTTGCACAATTTGGCCACCCTAACCTGACATCAAAGAAATTTCAACGTATCTTTCAAAAATTTAAACTCCGTTTTGTATAATTAACTTTTTTCAATCCAGAAAAACAATTTAGCGTCACGTTTCTTCAATTTCAACGTGGATAAAACTCATTTAGACCTGTTCATATAAGAATGTATTAGATAAAGTAGTTCGAGAGGTCTGGCACACTTATCTGCTTTTATCATTACATCGCGTTTTACGTCAATTAAATTTTTCGATTCTCGAAACGTGTTCCTCATATACGTATAATAAAATAAAATAAATGATAAAAATGAATCCACAAAAATGCGGCAGGAGTTACGATTAATTCCTTATAATCAAATCAAGCATGTCTACCATATTGAATTATGACAATGATTTGAATTAATTGTTTGGATTTTTCAATCGGTTGAAAACTGTGTTTAACTGAAAGTCGTGCAAAAGCATTACGAATTTATGACCAATACTAGAAGTATACTGCGCACGCAAAAGATCCCACAATGCATTTGCGAATTGAAATTATAATTGGCATATACTAAAAAAGACAAATCAACATTTATGAAGAGAAAAGCATATTAATAGTGTTATTGATCATATCACGGTGCGTGTGAATGATGCTTTCTCTAATTATGAAATAATATATATAGTTCCGACAGAAAAAGCCACAGTTATACATAACAAAAAGCTGAAAAAGTGTAACGCACATCTTGACTTACATTTTTATATTGTGGCATCATCAAACAAAAAATATCATATTGGCACCATGTGTTAAAAGCCAAGACAACACGTTTTACAATATCGATAGACGTGGATTACTATTCATAAGATTTAAGGAAAGGTTAAAACAAAGCTAGTCAGAGTACTCACAAGATAAATTTAACGCACCAATTCGCGAAAGAGCTTGACATGAAACGAGTGAGCAAATTTGAGCTCGATGTCGAAGGAAATAAAAACTTGGATTCTTCTGCAGATAGCATCATAGTTTTCCAGTGATTACGATCATCACTCACATCAATATAGATACCCATCTTCGCAACTGCTCGTGCGTGCATTGGTCTTTTCCGCCAAAGGTGGTCTCAAATTTACAGTTTCCATTTTATTGTCGCGTGGGCACAGAATACTGTCGCACTTTGTTCACCGCGAAAAACTTATTTTTAACCACGAGGGACACAGCCAAAGACCCGGGATTGTACTTCAGTTACGATTCTGTCTTCGGAATTAAAGGTTGATTCTGGATGAAATAATCAAGACAAACACCGCAAAAAGAAAATATACAAAAATTGTTCAAGTATATAGGTATATTTTGTGGATGGATTGTTTAAAACAAAAATCCATGTAATATATTTTGATTTAAAAAAAAAAATATATTCTCATTTTTGGGCTTTTTAACAATTTTTAATGATCTATTTACGTGACATCAAATAGTCTAACATCTTCTCCGATGTGTCATTATTTGAAAGATAACAGATTTGGTCGCACGTGAAAGCAAACATTATAGGTTTATAATTATTTCAGTAGATATACCACCTCGTTTTCTGCAATAAAGTTCATTATGATAAAGTGTTTATGACGGTCTATATTAAATATTTACACGCAATTATAAAATGTCTGATTGATGCCTTCTTAACATTCATAAAAAAAAGTACATACATGGATCAGGATAAACATGCGCACTTCAGTTAAATTAAATACTCATACATCTGAAACAGATATTCTTTAAGCAGGTACTATGATAAAACACAAAACTGCCCATTCGTAGGTCAATGACCACATGTTAAGTATTTAGAAACGGGGGGGGGGGGCGGGGGGGGCGGGGGCGATAGAAAAATTTATTGGGGAGGGGGCCAACGGCTCTCATTGGTTGGTTTTCTGAGTAATAGTTTGGGTGGGAAGTGCGTGAAAATGAAATTTCGGTTATCATAAAAGATCAATTTCCATTTTTGCCCATAAATTATGAACAGATCCTGTGTGCGTCACCGATGTATTGACGTCTATTTAGGCTAAAAGTGCAGTCACTCGCTCAGGTGATTGCACTTCCTTATGTAATGTTTTTGGACATGACACAAAATAACCTTTGATCTCAGCTTATCGTGCTTCTATTTTAAAAGATACGAGATTGCAATTGTTACTGCACTGAAATATTGTATAGATATAGCAGGGAGTAAGACGCAATTGGCAATCGAAATGAAAATGTTATTTTATCTGTTTCCTTAAAATTGGGAGAATTATTAAACAGGGCAAATATCATATGAAAACGAACTTATGGAAGCATGACATTCTAGAATGTGTCAGTAGTTTTAGCGATTATGATAATATCAGAGTAACGATATGCATTTCACAGATTTTATTCTTGAATTCTTGAAACAATAATTCAACCCAAGACAGCAAAACCCATTTACAGTCAATTGTATTTATTCACACACCTGATTAAAGTGTTAGTATCTGTAAAACAGAGAAACGTGATCTAAATAATACAACGATAATTAACAATAATGAATAATTTAATATAGCGGCATAACAATAGGATAATTGCATGGTCTCTAGCGCTAATAGTGTGAGAGATGCAAAAGAATGGAAATGATGGAAATTAACAACTCCAAATTTTTTAAATCCACCGTTGCAAATAAATAACAGAACCTATAAGAACTTAATACCTTTTAGTAAGTTAAGTTATATCGGAGGTGACAACAACAATTCTGATTAAAGGACTAATTGTTGGAAATTCTGAAGAACGAAAGCGGAAAAAAAGGACACCAACTTTCAATACGAATGGTATAGAATGTTGGCATGTGAAATTTAGTCCGGATAATGGATAATCCAGACTTACTGGACAATTACGGTTGTCTGGTGGAGAGTAATCTCAGATTATCATCCAGACAATTTACACGAGGTCTTCGGAAAATATATATCGGTTAAATCACCTGTCGTTATGTCGGTCCTTGTCGTAATTAACGTCTTCACGACCGCAGATATTTCGCGCATTATTGCGTTTTTGCACCGTTCCAGTAAGATATCTGTAAACACCTGTTAATAACTACTGTACTTCGCAATGACACGTATTCACCTTCACTCGAAGTCACAAAGGTACAGCCACAATATCTTGCTTGACGGTCAGCGTTCCCGCCTGCATCCACAGGCCAATGTAAATATAAAGAGGAAGAAATATTTCAAGAAGGTTTGGGAGAAGTTTGATGAACATATGTCACTTATTGTTTTAAACATCTTTCTGTATAGGGTAAAAGTACTTTCCCATGGACTATAAATTCTTCCTGTTTATGCCTAGACGTGCAAGAAATGTTCAGTGTTCCATAGCCCGCTAACAATTGGAAGACCTCTGAACATGCTGAAGGTTTATGCAGCTCCTCCTGGGCACTCTTATTTTGCCTTTTAGGAGGCAGCGAACTCTTGTGGATTTTTTAAGTCATAATAAGATTACATTCCTTATATGAAGATAACATTGAAAGCACGTATTCAAAAAAAATAATTCATTAGCATCATATCCAAACGCAAGTAAACCATGATATATATTGTCTATGAATCATGCAATTTATAAAGAAAAAGGTATGAGATCTTAATATGACATGCTCACAATAAACTTTTTTTATTTTTGAATAAAAAATTGGGAGTATTAGGGGGGGGGGGGTTGTAAATGAATAGTCACTTCTTGAATGCTTTTTGTAAAATACTTAAGCACTTTTTAAAATTTCACTTCTTTTCTAACCTTTGATAAACACTTGAACACTTCATTACAGACCTAAATAACATGGGAAGACACGTTTAAAAAATTGTCTAACTTTGCTATCTGACATATCCGACAGTGTTGCAATGGACAAATAAACACCTAGAACCAAAATCTGGAGACAGTTATGCTGTCACATAGAAATATGGTGCAGATACAACTGGCCATCAATTCCTATCACCGATAGAAATTCTGCAACACAGCCAGTCTAGGGAAAGCTGAATAGGTCTCCAAAGGATTTGACTTTGCTAAAGCACTTAATGATCAGTTTTAAACTGCAATTTTGAGGGCTTCATTTTAGACCGTATCAGACACTGTAGCATGGGAATCGGTAGCTCAGATTTTAAAACTAGAAACATTGTATATACAATGCCTTTAACATGTTTAGGTTTAGGCTGTTGAAAAGTGCATAAACGCGTCAACAAACACTTTGGATAGATTTAAACTTAATTTTTTTTAAAAAAAACTTAATATAGGCCAAGTGTTCAGATCTTCAACAAAAACATTCTGTTGACACATTATAATTTTAACACTAAACACCAAAACGTGGTTTATGATTACAATTCTTGTCAACTGTTACGAATGTCGCAGAAATAAATAATCGACTTTGTAATATCAATAATATATAATAATAATAATAATAATAATAATAATAATAATAATTTAAATAATAATAATGAGGATGGAAAATATTCATATTTCTCCTGATCTCTGAAAAGGAAGGGATGGTAGGCACAAAACATGGAAATGTGGCCTGGAAAAATGTTCAAACTCCACACACTTGGGAGCCAGATAGGGTACCAGTATTTACAAGTACATGCAGATCGCCACCGTGGTGCTTATTATGCATGGAAGAACAACACTTAGAACCAGTGTCAAGAGTATAGAGAGCATTTCCTAAACTATATGCTTCAGAATGCTAAAAAGTAAATTAATACCATTCCAAAAAAACACACACATCACACACACAACAAAACAAACAAACAAAAAAACCAACAACCAACAACAACAAACAACAACAAACAACAAACAAACAAACAAACAAAAACAACAAAAAACAAACAAAACAACACAACAACAAAACAAAACTGGGAAAACTTATCCGGAATTTTCGATCAACAATTAACACAAAGACAAAGTGAGGAGCGTTATCTTCAAATTCGTAAATACCCGGGAGTAATGACCGAGACGTTTTGAATTTGTAGTAAAACTCAACAAATTATGTTATAATGTTTTTCAACAATTTGTCTGGAGTCGTGGAACAAATTTTGTTGGTTTCCAGTATTAAACATGTAAAGGGACATTCCAACAGCACCCAGTTCCGTTTACCTCTTGCAAAACTACTACTATGATCAATATCGGCAGTGTTAGGCCACTTATCTATTTGGGGCATCTGTGACGATCAAAAATGAAAAATACAACATGTGTTCATATTTTATGAATT
>JZLH01S0063254.1:37162-48340 GCA_001188425.1 Eucidaris tribuloides | reverse complement strand
TTTTTTTATCACGGTCATACTTTTATCAATACTAAAAATGAATGCTTGTTTCTCCTCAAGTAAACAAAACCCAAGACCAATCCTTTTAGCGTGAATATGTACTCTAGTTGGTGTGTATATTGTTATATGTTTCCACTTACTTGGCTCTTGAGGCATTTCTTCTTCTTTTTTATTTCACCCAATCACCTTAGTGCCACTTAAGTGACACTGACCTTTTTAAATGTTTACATGCTAACTCTTATCGCTTGAAAGTGTGTGATGTTTTGGGAATCGTACATTGATTACTCGGTTACACCCGGCCTGGAAGACACAATTAACTGACATTGACCACTTCTTTTAAAATCAAACACATACGTCGATCGAGCACTTGGGGGTAAAGTTTTACCCTTCTCCGTTGAGTACTATGTTAAATGTCCTGATTCACATGTAAACACCACTTCTTCTTTTTTCCTTCAGCCTGTATATAGTTTAGTTCTTTCAACCTCGCCAAACGCGTTCTGATGTTTGCATGACACTTTGGCCTGTACACAACCGCGAAGTAAAGGATACACGAATATTTGAAAGAGGAAGTTGTGTTGTTGTGCCAATGTTTGATTAAAAGTGTTAGGAAAACACCAGTTATCCCACCTTGGGGGCCGATTTAAACCACCAATGTTCATAGCTCTTTCAAGACTCGACGTGGAGTTTGTATTTTGTTGGCCCATTTCCATCATACAACTGCATCGCCCTGGACCATTTTGCACAAGAGGCTATACTTGCATCCGAAATGTTAATAACCTTATTATTGCATTCTGCCAAAAGGTTTCTCATATCACACTTTTTAGTAAAGGTGTAGATATTGCTTTCAATTCAAACTTTAAATTAATTCGACCATGATCTCAAAATAAAAATTTTCACTACTCCCGAAAATATAAATAAATGCATTTCAAACGTCCATCAATAAAAAGAAATATACTTTAAGTAATATATTTGTGAATGTGTGTTTGTATGCCTCTATAGTCTATGCGAAGAAGAAGAAGAAGAAGAAGAGAGAGAGAGAAGAAGAAGAAGAAGAAGAAGAGGAAGAAGAAGAAGGAGAAGAAACCCATCATCGTTATCTTCTTCTTTTACTTGTAAAAAGTGCACATGGCGCAGAACATAGATTATTCGGTTAAAGCCATCGTTTAACAATGTTTGCAGTTTAAAAAATCTGAGCATCGTGATCCTCCTTGCTAGTGTCTTTGATAAGGTCTAAAGATGAAGCCCTGAAAAAAATCGTACTTCAAAGTGATCACTGAGTGCTTTTAAAAAGAAAGTGAAGTGATAATCAGTGACAAACCATTCCACTTTTCCCCATGGACTGCTGTGTTATCAAAGTTTCGAGACATGTATGTTTTGACTGGTAACGTTGTTAAATTATGCCTATATAATACAAATGGTGTTTAAATTATAAAAGTACTTAATTTTCACGAGATGAGTTTTAAAACTGATTAAATTGTGAAATTAAATAAACTTACTACGAATCAATATATACTTAAAATTATGTACAACTACAACATATCTAATGCCTCACACTTTCAGTCCGATATTTGATTCCTCATTGACTATTGTAAAACATCTAATTTCGAAATTAGCAGTAAGTGTAGTAAGTGTATACAGAAAAGAAAACGCAATAAATATAAGATATCCACTTTTTGCACCAAATGTCTGCCAACATGATAACAACACAATATCAGATTGAATTAATACAGATAGTGCACAGCTAATGAATGAAGATATGAATAGATAAATAGATAAATGAATAAATAAATACATACATACATAAATTAATAAATAAATCGCTACCATATTATCCCATGTGTCCATGAACCTGGCGTTATTAATAAAAGCACTTAAGACATAATACCACTTTATTCTTAGATTAGATTATCATACTGAAGTAGATAATACCTTTAAAGACAGTATCAATGTGAATAACTGAGTAAGTTTCAATGGTTTACAACCGGTCTCCGGATACTGGTTTGTTATTTCTCTGAGACAAAGTTAGAACAGGGTGTATTGTTTACTTGCCAAATTTGTTTTGTTCACTGCCTTCTTTGCTCCGTTTAAGTTGGATTTAGGCGAATTGAGGGTCGAAGAAACAGCGCGTTATAACACCGGATGTTAAGCGACAGGGAGAAAAGAAATCCAAATATTTAAGGATTAACCAGAAAAATTAAATTGTTCTTTAACAAGCATGGGTCACCGCTCTTTTGCCCCGTAATTTCCTACATTTTCTACATGTGTTTGTCTGTTCTGTTTTGGTTTTTGCGTGTGTGTGTGTGTGTGTGTGTGTGTGTGTCGCCGGTCTGTCTGTCTGCTGTGTTGTGTCTGTCTGTCTTCCTACTGTCTGTCTGTTGTCTGTCTGTCGTGTGTTTTGTATGCTGGTTTGTGTGTGTGTGTGTGTGTGTGTGTGTGTGTGTGCATTTTAAATCGAATAGAGATATTCGTTGCTGACAAAAAATGTCGTGTATATGCATCAAATATAATTTAGTTTTCGATTAGATCCTACGAATTAATTTCTTGCTACGACCAGGCTATTGCATAAAACTTTAACCAGAGAAGTGAATGGTAAAATCACGCTAACCAGATTAAGGTTTCATGCAATACGCCCAAGGAATGAGCACGGGGGTGATCGTCTCATACCTCCTTGGTATAAGTGCAGAAATAAACGGAGGGTGAGGAAATGAAATAACCCGCAAACATTCAGGAGGGATATTTTGGAATGTGTAGCGATCTAAGCTCATTCGATAATATTGGAGTTTCAACTTTGAAATTGTTGACTGACAGGTTGACTATATTTTTTTTTAATTTGATATAAATAAAACTTTCATCGTAGAGCTAAGTTTGGACATTAACGGGCAGGAGTACAGGTGTACTTAGTTTTCCCCACCTGTGTCTTTCCGTGGGGCACTTGTTTCTCCATCTCACCATCACCAAACCGCTGAGAGTTAATTACCGGAGTCCGCTCTATACCGAAATGCCCAGGTGAACTTAAGGAATGTCGAGGAGGTTGGTTTAGACACCGAAACCACATTCATATCCCCATAATCCACTTGATCTATCTCATTAATCCTCTACCTCTTCAGGTACCACAACCGTGAGACCCTCAGATGATTCGCGTCCTCCAACAATGACAAGAAAGGCTCCATAGTACTCGAATTGCCTTTCCTTTCTGGCTAAACATGTTTGAGAGCGAGTGACCGCAGCCCTCTTGTGATACTTGTGGTTTCCTCTAGTGGGTCTTGCTTCGCAGAGAACATAGAATTATACACTCTTAAGTTAATTAGACAAATATTTTGAAGGCATCACCGTGTCAAGTCACACCGGACACTTAAATCGGGTACTTCTATGTCCCAAAACACTTGCTGGTGTTAAGAACCATTTCTGTCACTCAAGTTTCGTAACGATCGCCTTGACAACCTACCCTAACTTTCATCATAACTATATTTACGTGCAGAAGACGTCATTTTTGTCTAATAAATACAAGTAATGTCATGGTAATATGCAAACACGCGCTTGTTTCGTTTTAAATCGTCAGTGAGTCCATCGTTGATTATTTCTGAATGAACATCTTAATTAGGTGTAAAATAAGGCTGGAACTACTTTCCCAATTTCGATGACTTTATCGTAGTAACATTGGAGACAAATAACAAAACAAAAACTTCCGTAGGTTATTCGAATAAATTTGTCACACTACAAAACTGGATTGTTAAATTTTAATAACAATCGTGTTTGATTGTTCGTTTGTTTGTTTTCAGCACTTTTAATAATAAAGGAAAATATGATTGTTCTTATACTTTTCTTTGTTGAAATAACACCGGAATGTTGAATATTAATACCATGTCCTGTAGTTCCATTCCACAACACTTCATTTTCTTTGGAGTACATTATATTACAAGACGGTATTGGCTTCAAATAAAGTGAATTCTACCTTATAACGAAATCAAATTATCATGTAAAATTATCTTTTGAAGTGTATACTGTGTTAAAAAATACGACTTTTCTTTTTTTCTTTGTTTGATTTTATTATTTTACAGATATGTTTTATCATTAATTGTTATTTTATATCTTTCGTTCGTTTTAAACTGAGCTATATATTTATTTGTTTACATTGTCATTTATCAGTTACTTTGGAAGTGATGTACTTCGAATATTTTCGAACATTGCACGACCTAATAAAAGAAAATGAAACGAAATAAAGAAGATGGAAACTAGATAATGTATGAGGATACAAATACCAGTTCAAAAGATTAAAACATGACAAATCGTTGAGTAATGTATGAATATCAATTTCCAAATTGTTTGTTTGGTAATTAATGTAGTCTAGGAACATGAGCTATTGAGCTGTACAACAACATCATCAGTTGATTTCAGCGATGATTAAATCCGAAAAATTACCAAGCCAAAACCAAGAAAAGTTTAAACAATAATTAAACACGTGTAAATTATGGATCAGCACAAACGAATAATGTTAAAATGAAATTGGTCGAACGTAAAACATGAAATTCGATTTATTTATTTGACGATCTTTTTTTTTCTTACAATTTAGCATGTTAGTTTTAAGTTTTTATGAATGAAAATCTAAATACAGTTCCTCAAAATTGTTTCGTTTTGTAGGGATATAAGAATAAGGAGCTTAAATGTTTGATGTTTACATCCCTCGAAAGCTTATCTAGTTTTTTTTTACATATTTACACAAGCATTAACAATTTTACTCCACTAAATCACACCTTTCATTCATTCATTCATTTTATTTTTCATTTCCAAATATAACAAAAATGTAAAAAGATACAAAGAGAAGCTCGACATAATTTAAAATTATTATTGTAAATAATTGTAATCTTAATTAATTGGTTTTTAATGTTTGTATTATTTGTATCATAAAATTGTGCATTTAACGACCAGATTTTTACAGTTAGCGTATGCAGACTTTGTAGTTCTTATCGTGTACTCAATGCAATGGTTCACTACACTTTGGATGTCATTTCAATGCCCAGATTGTTGGATTTCATCAGATACCCAAGCGACCAGTCGCTTTAAAGCTGGTTGATGCCTGTCTTCTCCTGGGAGACACCTGTCACTCCAGATGACGACCAAGTCTTCCATTGTTCGCACCTTTTGTCATCAAGTCACAACTTGTGGACTAGTGGGT
Source organism: Eucidaris tribuloides (assembly GCA_001188425.1). Taxonomy (NCBI): domain Eukaryota; kingdom Metazoa; phylum Echinodermata; class Echinoidea; order Cidaroida; family Cidaridae; genus Eucidaris; species Eucidaris tribuloides. Next base: position 43,167 of record JZLH01S0063254.1, on the reverse strand, counting down.
GGGTAAGTTGAAGGAGTCTTTCAGCCCAAATAATAGACCGTGTTTATCCCTGTTTTCCTTGCCCAAACCGCACAACAACACGACGCTTTAGATGTGTAAAGAAAAGGCAAAGAAAAACATCCTGTTCGGGCCAAATAAAACTGACAGATTGATTCGCTCGACCTTTCTATGTACCCTTGCTTATAGGAGACCCAGTCAAAAGGCGACATTAGCACAAGACTGACAAATGTATCGGTCATATGACAAGAGGAAACGTTGCTAGGCAACCATTGCCTTTTCAATGCGGACGAATTTCGCTACGCGCGGATTCACGTTTTGTTGAATGTTTACCGCTCGATTTTAACGAATTCCTTAACACTGTAATCAAGAGGTATGTGTGTACTTAGGTAAGTGTGTTAAGTTAGAGACGCGCGTGAACCCATTCGGAGAATCCTTAAAAGGTGTTTGCATTTCCCGTTTAATGAGACCACCCGGCCGGCGGCGTAGGCCGTATCCCAATGCTGATGGACAATCTAGAATAATGGGTGATCAAACTGACGTGACCGCTATTCAAGATGAAAACACAATTTCAGGTCTTCAGTTTGGAGACGGTTTTGATGAAACGAGAAAAATGCAAGCCAATGTGTCGCTTTTAAAGGATTCTGAAAATTCGCCGGAATTCATGGAAATTTCTTTTCAAGCATCTTGAGCTTAACAACGTGTCAATTGTTTAACTTAGTTTAATCAGTTCATCAGTCACCAATTTACTTTCATTCACCAATACAACATTAGGTGGTCAATTTATCACAAGTAGGAAATTTATAAAGGTGTGAAATACTTTTTAATTTTAAAGTGAAGTCGCAATATACCCCAAAAAAGAGGGGTATTGATAAAAAAAATCTAAAATGATGATTATTTCATATGATACGTCACAAAAGGTTTAGCACAATATAGCGCAATACATTTGTGTAGCATTTAAAGTTACCAAACATAAACAAGATTCATAAAATACATACATCAAAGTTCAGTGGAGTTTCTATGACGCAATCAGTGTGCATTAGTGAAATCTAGGAATACGCCCAATCACACCTTAATGCCCTCAATTCAAAGTAGGGGAGCCAGGGTGTGGTGGTTGTAATTACATTCTGCGTAAGCGGACCATTGTCAAGGGTTTCGATTTTTCCTTTACTTAGAGGATGCTCCTAACTGTATTAAGGAAGACAGGTCATTCACCTCCAGACTCTAGACGTGGAAACAAGAATCCGACGAGATACCGGTATACTGCACGTGCGAAGTCAGGTCAATGACCTTGTACAGGTGTACTCTTATTCCCGTTGTATTTATATTTATATTTTTCGTTTTCATTTTGTCATAATATCGGTACCATTTTAACAACACTATTTTCAATCATCGATTAGGATTTTTTTTTCTAATGAAAAGCTTTCAGATAGACCAATTTGGTGCAAATAAGTACAAACAAGAGTGTCGCTGCCGGGGGCGAGCAAATAATACGCCCGCCTGTAAGGCGGAAAATGAAAACATGTCACTGTGACCGTTGACCTTTGAGCCCTTTTTGAACCTCAAATTCAATAGCTCCTGGGATCCATGCCTAGTATATAACACACCAAAATTACTATGCAGGCTAGGTTAGTTAATACTGAAGTTATCCTGGTTTTACAAGATTCAAAGGATAAGATGAAAACATGTCACGCTAGTGACTTGATTCTTTAGACCTTTCGACCTCAAAATCAATAGGCTTGCCTCGGTATCCATGCTAGTATCATACCACCAAATTATTATGAGCGCCTGGGTTAACCGCATAAAACTGTAAGTTATCGCGTTTACCAAGGACTTCAAAAGGGTAAGATGAAAACATGCTCACTGTGACCATTGACGCTTTGACCTTATCGACCTCCAAATCAATCGGCTTCCTGGGTCATGCCAAGTATGACTACACCTTAAATTAGTATGAGGCGTAGGTTAAGTTAAACTGAAGTTATCGCGTTTAACAAGTGACCTTCACACAGGGTAGAATGTGAGAACATGGTCACGTGTACCTTTGACATTTGACCTTTCGGACCTAAAAATTAATAGACTTCCTGGCGAACATCCATAGCTAAGTATCATACACACAATTATATGAGGCTTAGCGTAAGTTAAACTTATAGTTATCGCGTTTACAAGTGAAAACGTTAACGGACGGGAACGGGACAGACCAGACGGACGGAGCGTATCAGACGGACACGTGAAGCGTGGATAGCCATAATACGTCGCCGTAGCCGGGCGTATAAAAGTCACGCTATAAGGCAAAATTGAAAGCAACTATTTGTTTTCTTCGCAGTGTACTAGCATGGGGATTAATGATCGAAACGCGTCCCAAAGATATCAAATTATTTAATATAGCTTATGTGATCGATTGAAGTAACGCATCCTACTCCTCTAATCCTGCGGAAATTAGACCACAGTGAAATAAAAACGGGAAGTTTTAAAGCTAACAAGATGTCATTATTTTGTAGAAGTTTTTTCGATTATATTATGCAGATTGACTCTTCTTCATTGAAACATACCAATATCCATTAGCTGTTTTGATAAGCCGATAAATTATAAAGTCTTAATATGGAGGAGTAACTTACAGGGTTTTCACACAGCTAAATTCAAAAGCTCCATAGTGGATACATGTTTTTTTAAAAACATCAATTTTGAAAATTCGTTAAAAACCAGAGATTAATTAGAGATAATTGGAACCAACATTCTATGATAGACCAATTATTCTTGAATTGATGATCTTCAGGAAATGTACTGTTGACCAGCGTTTTCTCAAGGGAATTCTCCTTAAACAAATTCCTAACAATTTCACGGCGATTTGCGCCTGTGTACTTGAATTTCAAAGTCGTATTCATGGGCTCGTTATAATACCCTCTATACTCAAAAGTATTGCAACGTACACTATAACGCATACATTATGAGTTGAAGGGGTCTTTCTGTAATGAAGTTCTAATGAAGTTATTATTGGAAAATAACAAAATTATTTGAAAAGAAATCAATGAATATAATTTATCCTTTCTTCTCCAAGGCGGAGAGATTATCAAATGCAGGCGCACCCACAACAGAGGGGCTGGAATATAAAAAAAAATTACATTTTTTTGTCTCCCTGTAGGGGTGGGGTGTTTATTAGCTCTAGCATCGTAATTCGATTTCATATTTGCCGTCAAACGGTTTTGATGGTTTGGAAAGACTTTCTAGTAACAAAAAATGCCAATATGCTCCTTTGATGCGGTCTCACAAAGAAGACACCACGCCGCATAGAGGAAAGCGCCTCCTTTCTTCAGAAGACAGTAAAACAGGAGAATAAGGCTACCAATGAAAGATGACGGTCTTCTCTCCACGTTATTGTATCCAATGTACTGAAAAGTCGCATGACGTAAATTTTAGGATGTTTAAAATAGTAAACCGCCTTTAGAATTCAGAAAGAATAAGAAATTATAACGTGAAGAGGTCTTGTCTAAAATACGGGGCGTATCCTCCTTACCACTGTCTTATGAAGATAGGAGGCGTTTTCCTCTTTGCGGCGTGGTGTCTTCTTTCTGAGATCGCATCAAAGGAGCACATTGGCGTTTTTTGTTAGTAGGAAGTCTTTCCAAACAATCAAAACCGTTTGAAGGGCAAATATGAAATCGAATTACGATGCTAGAGTGCATAAACTCCCCACCCCTATAGGGAGGCGAAAAAATGTTAAATTTTTATGTTCCAGCCCCTCTGTCGTGGGTGCGCCTGCATTTGATAATCTCTCCGCCTTGGAGAAGAAAGGATAAATTATATTCATTGATTTTTTTTTTTTATAATTTGTTAGTTTCCATTAATAAACTTCATTAGGACATCATTACAGAAAGACTCCTTCAACTCAACATGCATGCGTTATAGTGTATGTTGCAATACTTTTGAGTAGGGAGGGTAGTTCCTAGCAAATCCATTAATTTCTTTTCATTGTAAAAGCAATGAAGATCCACTCAACCCCTATCAGAATATCATTTAATACTTAATAAAGTCCACCCCTTCTTGGCAGCCGTCCATTCAAATTAACATTTCTTATTCTTTGGGTTGGGTCGAATGCACATTTCTGGACTTTTCACTTATTTACGCGTGTGAAACCTACAGCTTTTTTTTTCAAGAAATTTTTTGTCTTTATTCAGAATCCAATGCAAAATTACAAAGTATGACATTTCCATCACAAAATATAAACATATGAAAATAAATAAAATAAATAAAAAATAAATTTAACAGCGCGTCTCAAAAAAAGGTAAACAGCGCCCTCTTTGGCAATTAAAAATATTGTTGTGACATGATGCGTATCATCGTCAAGGGCATCGTCTTAGCTTTCAAATGCCGTTTTTTCTGCCCAGTTGCCGTTTTTCTGCCAAGTTTTAATCTCGAAATAATTATGTTGTAAGGAGAGGTTGGAATCACGATTGTGCCACTTTTCCTATAGGAAGAGGACCTGGTGCTATTAATGACTGTAGTAAAAGTGGCACAATATTACCTTTTCTTGGTTCACTATCTCGAGATTATAACGAACAAATTGAACAGAAAAAACAGCATTTGAAAGCTAAGACTTTGTCCTTAATGTTCAAGTAAGCATGTGTCACAAGAGTATTTTCTACCTGTCAAAGTGAAAGAGGGCGTTTTTTTTCTTGTACATTTTTTTTTTAAAGACACGCTGTAGAAATTGTTGCAGTTATGCCTGAATCCCTCCGTTCTGGAATGCTGCCCACACAGTTACGAAGCCCGGAAGGTGCAGGTTTGGTACAAGAGCGGTGGCGGGTTGTGCGACGAGGTACTCAGTTAGAAAGCCAGATTTCGTTATGAGAGGGAAAGTAATTTTTAATGATATGGGTTATGCTTCTGGAGTGACTGTGTTCCCTGTTCAACAATTGTGTGGTTTTTTTGTCTCTCCCTCTCTCTCTCTCTTCGTTTATTAAGTTCCAAAGTGTTCCCTCTTTTTACCATTCAATTGATTGAGAGGAGGAATGTGCTCCATACCTTTAGGTGTAAATCCTGAGGGAAGGGGGGATACATCTCACCACTTTGGGGCGACGTGTGGCCCATACAATCATCCCTTCCACTTCTCAAGGAAAATAAATCTTAAAATAAAACAGTTTATCGTGATTTTCGTCAACATCAATATCCATGACTCTTATGTTATATTAATTATCATTTCTCTTTAAAACCTGTAAAAATACGTTTCTACAGATATGAACTTGTTCAAAATTTCACAAGTCACAGCCATCTATATTACAATCAATTTTAGCTAAAATATAGGTGGTTTTACTCGTCAAAAAATGGTAGAAAGAGTTTCAAAGCTCCATATTATATTGTGTACTGGTTCCGTAAAAGGCGGCCTTGTTTACCATAATCATGGGAGTTGAACTATTTTGTTAAGGCGTAAATCCGGAGGGTATGACCCGTGAAAACATCCCCCAACTTCTCAAATAAAGCTAATAAATTTAAAATAATCAGTCATTGTGAATTTCGGTAAAAATAAATACTTTCAAGATATAATAAGATTAAAAAGTTATCTTTAATCATAAAATATAAAATGAAATAACATCCTAAAATTCATTTCTAGAGGTCTTTGTGAGAGTTTAACCTTCTCCATCCAAATATTAGGCATACATAAACACGTGTGTGGGGGGTGTATCTGTGTCTATGTGTCTGTCTGTCTCTCTGTGTCTCTCTGTCTGTGTACATGTGCATGTGAATGTGTCTGTACTCGTATGTGCGTGCCCATTGTAAAGCATATCTAGGCATGAGGTCGAGAGGCATGTGCCCCTCAATAATGGTGCTTGGGGACTTTTGTCGGTATAATATGGAATTTGTCGGTAAATGTGGGCTACAAGAATGCTGACGACATATACACCATTGGATTGTCCCAACGGATAACGATTGACAATGCACGACGCACTTGGACTGAAGGCTAGCAAGAGGCATATATAGGAAAACAAGAGTGCTGATAGAAACCAAGAACGAGC
>JZLH01S0063254.1:23793-37112 GCA_001188425.1 Eucidaris tribuloides | reverse complement strand
GTATGTACAAAACAAATCACCAAGATTTTCAGCACTTTGATTCTCTTTCTTTCATACCAAAATGGATGGATACATTAGTCACAATAATGGAAAATGAACCTGCAGATGGCCTGATGAGCTATTGATGTACAGATATATATATAAAAAATATGTTGCCGAACATAAAAACAAAAGACCTTGGGTGGATGGGTGGATAGGTATGCCTTCTGACGTCATTCGGATTTAGGTGACTCATTTGTCCATGGAAGAAAAGTGTGTATTTGGAAATTGGTACCGACTACCGAAGCAACTTTGCATGGGGAAAAAGTTATAAGAAATTCTTGAAGTCCTGTAAATGTAGTTATTTCACCCCACATTAGTTTTACGATACATCAGTTTATGCAATATTACAATTTGTCCATTTGGAATATCAAAACATGCTGATTCTATTTTTTCTTGTGACGCTGAATCAGTGTTTATCCCTTTCGAAATGTAATGTTCCCTGCTCCAGTTCTCTACATTTTAATTGTTTTTGTCACTTTTTTTTAGCCCTGGTCGTGATTAAAGATATATTTTATGGTTAGTTTATAATACCGTTGGGAGGTTATAAGCACAATTGTAGTCTCCTTTGGTGAATTTCTAACATTTTCGCGACATGGACATGGACGCAAAAGATAATTTGTGTATAGGGTGCAGTGTGACATGCAACTACAGTGTGTCTCAAAAATAATTGAGCAAGTCAAAAGCGCCCTCTTTTGTAATGAGAAATACATTTTTATGACGCGATGCTTACATCACCATCAAGGACATAGTCTTAGCTTTCAAATACCGTTTGTTCTGTTCAGTTTGCTTGTTTTAATCCTGAGATATGTTCAATTATCAACGAAAAGGTAAAATCACAAATGTGCCACTTTTACAGTCAATGATAGCATCAGGCCCTCTTCTCGTAAAAAGTGACACAATTGTGATTAAACCTTTTTGTTGTTTACAAGATCAAAACAAGCAATTTGAACAGAACAAACAGCATTTGAAAGCTAAGACCTTGTGCTTAATGTTAACGTAAACATGTGTCACATCAGTATATTCTAACTGTCAAAGAGGGAGCTTTTCATTTGTACAATTTTTTTGAGATGTGTTGCAGCATGTCTCAAAAAATTGTGCAAGTAAAAAGCGCCCTCTTTGGCAATTAAAATTACTCTTGTGACATGATGCTTACATTAACATCAAAGGCAAGTTTTAGCTTTTAAGTGCCATTTGTTTTGTCCAATTTGCTTGTTTTAATCTCAAGATAACTTGCAAACAACAAAAGGGAGGAATAACAATTGTGTCACTTTTACAAGGGACTGCAGTGAAAGTGGCACATTTACCCTTTCTTATTTAAATAAACATATCTCGAGATTGAAGCAAGCAAATTGAACAAAACTAACGTTATTTGAAAGCTAAGACTAAGCGCTTGACGTTGAGGTAAGCATAATGTCACATGAGTATTTTCTAGTTGCCAAAGAGGGCGGTTTTCACTTGCACAATTTTTTGAGAAACACTGTATAGCAGGGGCGGCGCCAGGGTAAAATTTTAGGAGGCACGAAGTCAGTCGGGAAAATTTTGCCTGACATTTTTTGACCTGCCAAACTACAAGCCAAACACCATCCGACGGGGAGGGGAGGGGGCGACAACGACGAAAAGCATTTTTTTTTTGGCCAGCCCAAATCAACATATAGGGGGCTGAATATTTGAAAAACGTCAAAATCCCTGCATTTTGAATACTTTGAACAAAGAAAGGGCGGCCGCCCGCTGCCCTCCCCCGCGCCCCCCTTCCCCTGTGATCCGCCCCTAGACTATACATATCCTTCTTTCTTTCTTTTTTGGGGGGGGAGATGAAAGGAAAAACTATTACTCCCTTGTTCAATGCCTTCTGTTAGCACTGACTGTATACGATGACATGAAACTACATTTTTCATGTTGTTTGGTCAGAATTTAAATATTGATGAACATAACCTAAATTCTAACACGAAATCGCTTGGTGATGGAGAAACTAATGTAGCAATCTGTGGGTGTCAGGAAAACCGAAATTCCTCTTCTCCTCTGTATCCATCGAGAGTCTGCGCGATCCTTCTCGTGCTGTTCATTCTTTTGAATCCCCGGTTTCAAACACCCACACAAAACACGTGTCTGGAAAAGGAAGACTGTTTTCCAAACTCTTTGAATCTTTATGGTATTTCATGTTGGCCTCTCATATCAGACTGTGATTCAACGAGACACTTCCTTTGAAATCCCTTGATTCTAATCGAAGGTGTCTTTCCAGGTTTACGATTTGCTAACAATGTATGGAAACTTAGGGGAAATTATGCACTCTCATGCATTCTCATGACATCCTTGTTGCGCTATTTATGTTTTATGGTCACGACATTCCAAAGGAGTTCTCATCACGGGGTAAATCCCGGGGGATGGGGATTTGGATGTACATCCTCAATTTTTGCCCTAGTGAAATTTCTCTTTAAAAATGATGTTAAAAAAATCACGCCACCACAAATTTCGCAACTATATGCATTATTTTACGATTGGCAATACAACAAAAAGTGTGCGCGTGTATGAGTTTGCGTATCCGTCTGCATACAGTCTATTTATCTGTGTGCACGCACGTGCGTGCTTTCTTGTGAGAAATGTCAGTGCCTATAGTGTGAAGATAACCCCCCCCCCTCCCCTCCCCCGGACGGACACACACAATTTCTAGCCATTTTTTCTTCGTTTTTACAAGTGTAATTGTAATGTTGCAATATCGAACGGTTTACAGAGGATGATATTTCGATAAAATTGTTTTCGATGTAGATTCTTGTGGAGTAATTAAATAGATATCCTCTTTGCTTGTATTCTCATGACAACCGTACTAACATCAACAACAACCGGCATTAGATGGATGAACTCTTATGTTCAGTTCTCATCATAGTAAAAAAATAATAATAATAATAAAGAAATTATGCCGATCGAAACGAATATACTCATAATTATATCTCTGTTTCTGTTTTCCTTCCACCGCACTCGCTCAAAGGTACCCAACTTTAACTAAATTCTTAATGCTATCTCTTACTGTAGATATGCTTCAGATTAATACAAGTTACAACCAATTAAATATTGCAGCTCCGTTTGCAGTGGTTTGCCCTTCCCAATCCCAGCACTCTCAAAACGACTTAATAAATAAAACGACGTATTTCTGTTTCACTACACCATTTTGCCATGCAGCACCTTTCCATTACAAAACAATCTAGCAGGATAATAAGCCTATAATACAGTGCTTCCCAGCCCTTCTTTTTTTTTTTTATCTCGATGCCCACTTTTAATTGTAAGAAATGTTTCTGAATAAATATTATTAAAAAAAAACACTGCTGGAGAAAAAAATGAACAAATTCTGCGGTACTTTTAGTTATAATAACTGAAATAAGTAACAGGATAATTGTGTCATGTAAGAAAGATGATCAGACAAACATTGGGTAAAAATATTCCAATTGTGTCATGTGAGATCAGACAGACATTTTGAAACTAAAAAAAAATTATATAAATTGTGTAATTCCAATTTGTATTCTTTTGTTAATTTTTACCTCCTTCCCGTCTAAAATATTCATTTCCCATTGGTCTAATTGGCTGACAAATCAAAAAATATTATTTAACCGTGTCATTGGTTTCGTTTTGCGATTGTTTCTCCGAATTCTGTGACCCGTGTTCTAACACAAAACCAAATCTTCCCACCGCATCGTGTCATCTCTCGGCGGAGTCGTAAAATGACGCAAACTCACAATTGCATGTTGCTTTTTATGTGTCGCGAATTCACCGTGTTATAAATTACATTAAACGCAACCAGAATTGAAAGAAAACGAATACAGATGTAGAAAAGTAGGACAGGAACTTTTGTGTTTTTATCTGTTTGTGTTGACATCGCGACAACGATATAGCCATTATATGTCGCGGGACTATTAATGTATAATGAGGGTGATCCACTTCGAAAGTGAAAATATTATTTATGTGAAATTTATACTTACTCGCTCTTTCCGGGAGAAATAATTTGAGACAAATGCACCGGTTTTTAAGAAAGAGCGGTCTCGAGTTCGGGTGATGTCACTTCAACTTGGAGTTGACTACACGATTTCAACTCCGATGTGAAATGACTGTTTCAGACAAGTGGGAAAAGCAAACTGGCTGTAATTAAAAGATCGGTGAACTGGTGAAAGGAATGCTGGAATCGTGCCCGATAAGAGTATTTCGCTTATAGTTTCCAGGCATTGTGTAGACTTGTTTATTTACGTTTTGTTCTCTTGTTTGTACATGTTATAGATTTATTTTTCAAAGTTCATTCGTAATCATTATGAGCAGATAATACTTGTAGAGAATAAGGATAAAACATCAATGATATAAGAAGAAGAATAGTCAGAGCGTCGATCCATTTTTTTTGGGGGGGTGGAAGGGCAAAGCTTTTTAAAAGTAACAATTTTCGGCACTCTCCGCACGTAAAATTGCAAAGCAAAATACCATTATCATGATTATGTATATTTAGTGGTACTCTAATGTTCGATTAATGGTTCTGTAGTGCCTTGCACTGCTTTTTAAGCATATTGTCGCATTGCTACATTTTATTAGTTTTTAAGATGTCGAAATTATTTGGGCGCAACATCGTTTTGGCAATATTTACATGGGGCAACTGCCAATCCAAACCCCCCCCCCCCCGGATCGACGGATTCGATGCCTCTGCATGGAGTTCACAGTCAACTGGTTTTATATAACGTACATGACTCAATGATGTACGACGTGCATGCAGCAGTGGTATAATCAAGAGAGAAAAACAAATGTACAGAATTTTGCGATCCGTCAAGAGTTTTATGTATTCAATAAATAACCATAAAATACAATAAATAAACTGAAATATTTTCTTAAGAATGAGAGTGTAGACATTAATTAACTGAATGCAGAAAGTCAGACTATCGTATACATAGCCTGAATGTGCAGATACTTATTTCAATGTGATGTTTTAACTAGAGATAATATAATGACTTAAAGCTAAGCTTCTTATCGAACAAACAAAACATGCAAACTGAACACTATTTTGTGTTTTTCTTTAATTTCGCATTTTGAATAAACAAATGACCTATTGGCCAAGTATTGTAAATACATTTCAAAACTCATTAAAAATGTTGCATCCGTGGAAAAAAGATTAAGAAATAATTTGGTATATGATATTTTGATGGCGTGGAGTGTTGGGATTTTCATGCTTTTAACCGATAAGTGATGGTGTCGTCTGTAAGCGGCTCATATTGGAATGTTAAAGAAGTTACCTTTTTCTTTCCTCTTGAAAATCGATTCGGCGGGCACTGGAATTTGCTCAAGACGAAATGAAGACTGTCTGACATGGCAAACAATTATTCCATCCAAAGTGAAAATGTGTCAACAAATACCCAAAGGGGTAAACAGGTGCACGAGATAGATGACAACTATAGCTTTTCTGAAAGACACACAAAGTTTAAAGTTTTATCAATTTTGTTAAATAGTTGGTGGGGGCGGACAACACAGCTGTTACATTCAAACATATAAATATACGTGGTGATGTAATCCCCGGCAGTTTATTGTGAGACATTATTTAAAACCCTTACATTCAGTTGCCAGGTTAACACGTTCAAAATATTAACTTGTGGGGATTACATAAGAGATATCTCGGGACATCTGACTATGGCGGATGCCTGTATATAAAACTCAATCGTCTCAAGCGCGCGCATCCTTGTTAAATCGATTGAGTTGAGAATTGATCGATTATTCATGCTCCACTTTCTTTTGTGCGATATCAAAGCATCCGTTTTTGTAATTTCTCTCGCTCTTCATCGTAAGAATGTTAATCTGTTCCCCCTTGCACAACGTTATTCAGCTGAAATGTTTGCACCTGTTGGGTAAATTTCTCACAAAAACACCTGCAGCCCATTTACACCTGCGTTGGAGCACTTTGGGGACCGGTGATTGACGTGTTGAATTGACCAATCAGAGTTGGAGGAGTCCAAAGCGACACCTGCCAGATAGAACGATTGAAAACAACAAGTCATCCATGAGATTGGTGTTGATTTTTACATCTCGACTTCTGTATGGACTTTTATATCGTTGTTGTTTTTCGGTGGACTAGTTTCCGTGTGAAAATCATGTAAAACGGGCAAAAAGAATTTCATTCCTGTGAGTCACTTATTCATTTAATAGTAACAACGTCAATATGGAGTAAGAATATACTTCTTGTTTTCATAACGTGTTCGAATAGAATGCATTTTGACAATCAGAAACGTGGTTCTGTTGACCTTTGTGCAGTAGGTCAATGTATGAAAACCAAGGAAATATAATGCTGCACCAAAAAGATTTTAAATTTTCAATGTAAATACACGTTTTAAAGTGGTTCTCGGACAGTGGTAATGATTGCAGGTTTTACGATTATACGTTGAAAATTAATATGAAGTTTTGTTTTGTCTTATGATTATTTGTAATTGAATATTGAATAGAATATGAAATCATACATATCAATAAATGATTAAATAGAATACCATACATTGCAGGAAAATAATGTGAAAATATATTAAAACTTAAGCATCGTGCATATAGTTTTCACACATTTTTTTCACTGACAACGATTTCGGCTTGCTGCCGAAAATCTGGCAATTCTCTGCTAGACATAACAACGAATAATGCCAATCAGAACATTTTACAAATATAAAGTGTGAATAACATCATCCTCATCACTGAATCCTCCTAATAGAAACAGCCTTGAATTGGAATAGATTAAGCACCTACTACACTATACCAAGTTAGACCTCAATTATTCGTCATTATTAATGAATGTTAGAAATAAAAATGTTCCCTTATAAGCATGGAGGTAGACGGTCATTTCATATGCATTCACAGAAACAAAATACATCGTCTAATAGTATTACACGTATAAACGAGACATCAACAAGTTACTCTTTTACAATTATTATTTAGGTTGACTTTGTATTTATGTAAACAATTTAAGATTCAGCAGGAAAATCTTGGCTCAAAGTGGCCAGTATTATGAAATTTCTCCGCCACCAACAAAACAAATGCCGTAATAAACGTGAATGCGGGAAGATACCACAGACATGACAGAACCTTGTACTTGTTCTACTTTCTCGCATCCCTGCTTCGTATTTTTCAGACTAATGGGGGCGCGCTTCCATACAATCGTACTCACAGTCGCATTGCTCATAAAATGCACACATCTCGAGTTTGTTTTTTTTTTATTCGAAGAAATGAAATAGTCCATGATTTTTATGGTAAGAAATATATTAATGTACTTCACTGACTGAAATAGAAATTGTGACATTTTCAGGTAAAAGAGAACAAAATGTCTACATTTATTTCTCCGCGTAATATTCAAATTACTTAACTATCAAAAACAAAATATAATTATGTTCATTTGGACTCACAAAGTTAAGGGTTGGACGTTGCATGACCTATATCAACGTAGTTTCATCATCTCCAATGAGTCGAATGAAACCTTTAAATTTGTTAGTCCAGATGAACAGATTTACTTAGTTTTTGATAGTTTGGTATCATGTCTTGGATGAATCAAAAATTTGCATCGTCGTTATGAACGACTTTACCGTAAAGGTTAGTCAGAAAATGATTAAAAAGTTTAAGAAGTGGATCTCAAGTAAGCAGGCTGTTTGAATAATGTCTAGTGGGATCTTTAATAACGCGGTTTGTGTTTTCATTTAGAAACTGGTTATAATAATAATATTTTTTATTTCCCCAGGGTAAAAACTTCAGTCAAAGATTGTGTTTGGGATTTGCAAGTGCATTACTTCCCTTCATTATCAATACCAAACGGTAGTTTAGTACTTACAAAAATGGTGTGTTGAAAGTTTGAGATCTATACGTCATGAATTTGCCCTTCTCTATTCTAGAATGCTGAGTGCCTGGCTACTAGCAGAAGGTGCCATTTTTTAAAAGTCTTTGGTATGACCCGGCCGGGGCTCGAAACCGCGACCTTCCGGATGTGAGGCGGACGCGCTCTAACGCGATCACGCCGTTTTTTGTTTTTGTTTTTTCTACAAAACAATGTGAGAATCATTCGTGCAAATTTATCTCTCCCCATATATATACAAAATTGTTGTTGTGTACACAGGCTATTTTATATCTATTTTCCAATGTATAATGCAACACTCTGTGTCTGTTACAACTTTGTATGTCTAGATCATAGACTTGGATACTCAGTGTGCTAAAATATATTTCCAACTCTAAAGATACACATAAACTTAATATTTTTTTTTTTACAACCCAACCCTTATCTTATTTCCTCTCATTATTCGGTCATTATACAGATTTATCCGCTCACCTACTTCAACACTCTTAAAAATCCCAGGTCAGACTGACTCGGAAAAGAATCCGTTGGGGGCACACCCGGAAAAGGGTCAATTTTAACCAAATTCCGGGTCAAGGTTGACCAAAATATGAGTCAACTTGACTTGGATTTTGGTCAAACTTGACCCAGAATGTGGTTAAACCTGATCCTTTTCCGGGTGTGCCCCCAACGGATCCTTTCTCCGTGTCAAACTGACCCGGAATTTTTAAGAGTGAAGTCTACGTCAAGTAAATTGGGCTCCTGTAGTTCCCCAAGTTCACTTTTAAGTAGGTTCCTACATTTTTCTTCATTTACCATGTCACGATATGAATTTGTTTGTAATTTGCCTTTAAGTTATGAACATAAATATTATTTTTCGTTTCAGTGTACTTAAATATTTTATGATTATGAACTACGAATGTATTTTTTTTTATTCATTGAAAAATCTAAAATAAATATAAAATATATCAAACCAAAGAAAACTAGAGTTAAATTCGTCACTAAGACGAATTGGTGATCCGCGTAACCGCTTCGATCATGAAATCTAAACAAACTGTGTCAAACAATCTATTAGTATTTCAAGTATCATTGCTTGCTAAAATAAAAATTCGACCTGCGCGTACGAGTTCGTCGTGACGCCCGAACGTATATAATTAGCACCAGTGTTGATATTTGACCTAGTTAATGTGCAGCAAGTTTGTTTATCTTTTTCGACTCCAGTCATGAGATATGGACGAAATACGATTTTACTTCGTGACGTCATGGATGAAGACACAACACATTTGGATACAAAGTGGTGCCTAAAATTTGATGTGCACATCATAGGCTATCAGAATAAGTAGGCCTAATGACAGGTCGGGGCCACCGTTAAATTCTAGAGAGTTTATCTGATTAAAAAAAAAAATGGATTAAACGCATACGCACGTTCTCGTCGTGTCGCTCGCACGCATACAGTTAGCACTAGTAATTACTTTTGACCTGGAGGACTTGTCCACTAAGTTTGGTCACTGAACTCAACTCCAGTCACAAGATATGACGAATAATAATTTTTCTTTGTGACATCCAGATGAAAATCATCTTACGCATCATAGGCTGTCAGAATAAGCATAAAATGTTCATGTCATGTTTTATTCTGACGATTTGATTTACACTTTCTGTATATACACCGCGTGCGTTCACGTTTTCGGGGCCGTAGGTGTATTTCTTGTCCAGATTGTCTGGAAAAGTTTGTAAATAAGTGGAAGTTTAGTCAGACATCAAAATACCATGCCGTTGAGTATATCAGTTTTAATTTGTATCATAAGTGCCGGATGAATCTAATAGAAGTTAATTCTGCTATCGGGACAGTTGGAAAAATGTAGTCGCTGCTCAGTCTTTTTTAAAATTAAATGTTTCTTCTTTTGAGATTAGACCTTATGACATGTTGTTATGATTAAATTTCCTTTAGAGCTGAGATTTCGCTTAGTCTGCGGCTGTTTCTTTCGGTTTATTTTCACCTGTATTTTATTTGTTAATAAAAGCCTGATTCAATACGATAGCGTTTTTATGTTGCTGTTTGATCTTTAGAATTTTTTTTTTAGATGAGATAGTCGTGCACGCTTACGGTGTGGGTCCACTCGGGCCATTTTTTTCTATCTTTTTTAAAGTAAAACGGCATTTTATTCATTTTTTCTTGGGGGTGGGTGGGTATGACATTCGCTCTCTAAAAATCAAAATTTGACTTTATTTCTTATGGAATAAATTGCTGCGTACGTTATATACAACAAAAGTAAATTCAAATTTGGGACTCGAACCCACACGGCCACAAAATGAGGTTACGGGACAGTGCGCTATCCAATACAGCCACAAGGCTCGACAACAGTTACAGTAGCTAAAACAACCGTATATAAGTGAGCGATACATTATTCATGACCTGGTTTTTTTTTCGGCATGTTCTATCTTGCGCAAGTGTTGGCACGATAAAAATGCGCAGCTGGCTCATTGTAGCAATGGCGCGTAGGCTCATTGATGACAAGAGAGTGCCAAAGTGTGTCGTGACTCTGGTTCAGAAATATGTGGTGACAATGGCAGAACCAGGCGTAGCACGTCCTAGGTGGTTGTTAATACCAACACAAAACTGAACTGAGTTATTGTTTCGTTAATCCCCCTCACCCCTCCCCCTCCCCCCAATATTCATGTTTCCGAATCAGTTTGACGTCATCCTCATGCTCTGCAATGCTTTAATTGACTACCTGATTTTGGAAGGTAAGCATGTGTTTGCAGAAGTCTTGGATATGTGTTCATTTATTCGTGTTATAATTGAGTTGAACGAATGTGATTGTAGATAGATATTATTAATTATGATTTCAAAAATGTACGTGTTTACAGTTTGGACTTTCAGTTGATAAAAACAACTCTTAAAACGGAAATTTGTGTGAGTGATAATGCGTTTCGTATAATGTGGCATCTATTGCACTACAATACGTTACTTGTATAGGTGCGTACTGACGTACATTGTTTCCATGATTGGGTCGAAGGGTATGGAAGCAGTCGATGGGCCAAAGTTACGAGAGTGGCAGCTTGAGTGTGTGTGTGATTTTATTGTTTTGACCAATACATTCATTGTTAATAAAAAATAAAGGGAATAATATAGTTTTATTTCAATAAATCTAAATTATTTCTTCACTTCAGAAATGTAGAATTAGATCAACAGTTTTATTTCTTTAATAAATAACAAATTCGCACAATGCGTAATAATGTCTCACCTGTATCTCGCGGTTTTAGACAAAACGCATTTCAAAATTATGCTATTTCAGGATTTTTGTCATTTTTTTATTTTGAAAAACAATTTGCATAAATTAGCGCAATTAGTCATTTTCAAATTATGTGTAGAAGTTTTGAAGTCCTTACCAAAGCCTATCAGATAAAATGAACATAACAGTTTGGAGGCCCCCATCATTTCATGTCATTGCATTTTATTTCATTTTATTTTATTTCTAAATGCAAAAATATAACGAAACACAAACAAGGAAAAGCTTTAGACACTTTTTTTTTAAATACAATAAGTGAATATAGTTTCAACAAATGAAAATGAAAATATGTAGTCCCTTTTGTCATATGCAACATTATCTAATTTTGATCGAAACAAAGCAATGAAAACAAACTCAGCTTAACGTTTGCGTATAACTGAGAAAAATATGATATTTGGAAATGTCCTATCCGATAAAAACAAACGAATAAAAAAATCTGCCTAGAAGTAAAGGAAATGTAGCATTTTTAGTGATTTGGAATAAATTTGCATAAATTAGCGTAATAAACTTCCAAATTTTGTGTTGAAGTTTGAAAGCCCCTGCTAATTCCTATCAGAAAATACAAACATAACTAACACTAGGTAAAGTTTTTGATGTTGACTCATCGACATATGTTGACCTGAATGATCTTTCACCTCATATTGTGACCAGAAATTCTACTGAAATGGTTTGTGATACTGTATAACCGTTAAGTCCAAATTGCAAAGAATAAAAACAAACTATACCCAAAGTTAAGTTTTTATTGTTGCCGCCCCCGCTACCACCACCACCACCATCACAACAGCCGCCGCCGTCGGAAAAGTGGCTATATTGGCGTCTTACAGTATCTTACGGTATCCCTCGTCGCTAATATTCTTCAAAACTAGAAGGATAATTAGTGGCTAAACTTGAGCTGCTAAAACGACGGCTAATGGCAGTGAATGTCTGTTTCCATTGGGCACTTAATTCTACCCTATTCGCTGGTTCATTTCGGAAAACAAGTTCTGATAGAAACACGCTGATTGTTTCGAAATGGTATGGAAGCAGTCACGGAGCTTAGGTCACTCACAATTGAGCTTTAGTGTAATGTGCGATTTTCATACTTCACGAAGACGATCAAAACCTTTTTTTGCCCTCCACTTTTTAACTTCCAAATTACAAGCCAAATCCCCGTTATTTTATTACTTTGAAAATATTGGGGGTGCGGCTACCCTTCCTGCCATCATGCGGCACTGTCAATATCTGTGTGCTAACCACTCAACACTATCGTACGTGACGGAATATATTCTGATGTTGGTATAACGTAGCTTAAAAAAAAAAACCTGAATAAAATGCATGACAAGCAAAAGTTTCCTTTATACATGCCCTCTTAAAGCAATCTCATGATCTTACCTATAATTATACCTGCTTACTGTGATTGCATCTTCAATAGCAAACACTGATGAGAACACTTAATTATGTTAGTGAACTAGTGTTATAAAGAGCAAATTTGTATCATTTTATATTTTAACTCATTTTAAAATGTATCATCTATTGAGAAACAAGCAATTAAAATAAAATGTAATCCTATGAAATTAATCTTGACTTAAATTCATAACGAATATGATTTGTGAATGGTATATTAAGGTGATATTTGCAGATCACACTCATTAAACTCAGTGTGCTGACCCCATTAAAAAAAGAGGGTTCAAAATGGCCTTTGTTTCGTCTCAAGAAGATCCATTTTTTCAATTCAGCCTTGTATTATGTTTTGGGATTGTCTTTTCATCCGGGTTGCCGTTAGCGTGTACGCGTTCAAATTGGGAAGGAAGGAAACGAATGAAGTTAGATTTATCATAGCGGAAAATTTAATGTTCACAGATGTTGAAGCTTAAGACTAATTGACTAATTATAAGATAAATTGTAAACTGCACTTGAAATTTGGCTTGTTGTGTTATGATTTGTGCTATTTGTTAATGACGTGTGAATGACTTGTTTAGATTATGTTGTCAGAAGTAATGTTTTAATGTCCGTCCCAAAATATAGTGACTGGCAGAAGTGTCTTAGTATAATGTATCCAACAAAATTGCCTTAGCAGTAAATTTTGTCTAATTTGAGAAATATTTCCCTATTTGATATTTGCCTTTCGTCCACTCATAGAAAAATCTAAAAATATTACCCTATTTTGATTCCATGTGAAAAACGGCAATGGTTTTAAA
>JZLH01S0063254.1:11709-23768 GCA_001188425.1 Eucidaris tribuloides | reverse complement strand
TCCTTCCATTAACCTCTTTTCACGCTCCTTTCCGTCCTGGTAAATGCTTATTTGTACTATCAGATGCTTGATGTTTCCTTAAAAATCGATATCTATTTGGCTAGACACCCATGCATCATGACCAAGGTGGGGTGTTTGAGGTATGGTGGGGCTAGAGAGGGAAGTGGGGGATATTTCCAGTTCTTTTTTAAACTGGCATGTATATTACATCATAAATTGATATCTTTGTGCATATTTTCCATCATACAGCTTATGATACTGTTATTATACACTGTGCATAAAATTCGCATTTCCTACTATGGGAGGGTTCCCCACCATGCCCGACCCTGAATCCCATTGGGTGGCTCCCCTTCTAAAATCAAAAGATAGTTCATACGGAAGCTCTGTACCCCAAATGATGCTTTTATCCGCCTTTTAACAGCAAGATTTTGGCTACACGTCTATAGCCAAGGTGTAGCAGGGGGGGGGGTCTTGAGCATGGCAGGGTTACGGTTACACCCCGGCCTCCCTGTTCTATTCATCACACACAAGAAAATTTCTTTGGGCATAATTTCCATCATACAGCTCACATTTTGCACTATATCCACATTCTGTACCATGGGGGGGTCATCCCAACATAACCCCCTGACCGTGATCCCCAACTCGCTTGGATGGCACCCCTTCTGAATCAAAAGTTATTCATAAGGAATCTGTACAAAATGTGCTTTTAGCCACCAAATAACGGTAATCCAAAAATTTGACGTTAAGAGACCTGACTAATTAAAACATTACTTCTGACAACATAATCTAAACAAGTCATTCACACGTCATTAACAAATAGCACAAATCATAACACAACAAGCCCAAATTTCAAGTGCAGTTTGCAATTTATCTTATAATTAGTCAATTAGTCTAAGCCTCAACATCTGTGAACATTAAATTTCCGCTATGATAAATCTAACTTCATCGTTTCCTTCCTTCCCAATTTGAACGCGTACACGCTAACGGCAACCGGATGAAAAGACAATCCCAAAACATAATACAAGGCTGAATTGAAAAAATGGATCTTCTTGAGACGAAACAAAGGCCATTTTGAACCCTCTTTTTTTAATGGGTCAGCACACTGAGTTTAATGAGTGTGATCTGCAAATATCACCTTAATAACCATTCACAAATCATATTCGTTATGAATTTAAGTCAAGATTAATTTCATAGGATTACATTTTATTTTAATTGCTTGTTTCTCAATAGATACATTTTAAAATGAGTAAAAATAAATGATACAAATTTGCCTCTATAAACTATTCACTAACATAAATTAAGTGTTCTCATCAGTGTTTGCTATTGAAGATGCAATCACAGTAGCAGTATAATTATAGTAGATCATGAGATTGCTTTAAGAGGCATGTATAAAGGAAATTTGCTTGTCATGCATTTTTTCAGGTTTTTTTTTTTAAGCTACTTATACCAAACATCAGAATATATTCCGTCACGTACGATAGTGTTGAGTGGTTAGCACACAGATATTGACAGTGCCGCATGATGCAGGAAGGTAGCCGCACCCCCAATATTTTCAAATAATAAAATAACGGGATTTGGGTAATTTGAAAGTAAAAAGTGGAGGGCAAAAAAGGTTTTGATCGTCTTCGTAAGTATGAAAATCGCACATTACACTAAAGCTCAATTGTGAGTGACCTAAGCTCCGTGACTGCTTCCATACATTTCGAAAACAATCAGCGTGTTTCTATCAGAACTTGTTTTCCGAAATGAACCAGCGAATAGGGTAGAATTAAGTGCAATGAAACAGACATTCACTGCCATTAGCCGTCGTTTTAGCAGCTCAAGTTTAGCCACTAATTATCCTTCTAGTTTTGAATAATATTAGCGACGAGGGATACGTAAGATACTGTAAGACGCCAATATAGCCACTTTTCCGACGCGGGCGGCTGTTGTGATGGTGGTGGTGGTGTAGCGCGGCGGCAACAATAAAAAACTTAACTTTTGGTATAGTTTGTTTTTATTCTTTCAATTTGGACTTAACGGTTATACAGTATCACAAACCATTTCAGTAGAATTTCTGGTCACAATATGAGGTGAAAGATCATTCAGGTCAACATATGTCGACGAGTCAACATCAAAACTTTACCTATGTTAGTTATGTTTGATTTTCTGATAGGAATTAGCAGGGCTTTCAACTTCAACACAAAATTTGAAGTTTATTACGCTAATTTATGCAAATTATTCCAAATCACTAAAAATGCTACATTCCTTTACTTCTAGGCAGATTTTTTATTCGTTTGTTTTTATCGGATAGGACTTTCCAAAATACATATTTTTCTCAATTATACGCAACGTTAAGCTGAGTTGTTTTCATTGCTTTGTTTCGATTCAAAATTAGATAATGTTGCATATGAAAAAGGGACTACATATTTTCATTTTCATTTGTTGAAACTATATTCACTTATTGTATTTTAAAAAAAAAGTGTCTAAAGCTTTCCTTGTTTGTGTTTCGTTATATTTTGCATTTAGAAATAAAATAAAATGAAATAAAATGCAATGACATGAAATGATGGGGCCTCCAAACTGTTATGTTCATTTTATCTGATAGGCTTTGTAAGGACTTCAAAACTTCTACACATAATTTGAAAATGACTAATTGCGCGAAGTTATGCAAATTGTTTTTCAATAAAAAAAAGTGACAAAAATCCTGAAAAAGCATAATTTGAAATGGTTTTGTCTAAAACCGCGAGATACAGGTGAGACATTATTACGCATTGTGCGAATTGTTATTTATTAAAGAAATAAAACTGTTGATCTAATTCTACATTTCTGAAGTGAAGAAATAATTTAGATTTATTGAAATAAAACCAAATAATCCCCTATATTTTTTATCAACAATGAATGTATTCGTCAAAACAATAAAATCACACACCACTCAAGCTGCCACTCTCGTAACTTTGGCTCATCGACTGCTTCCATACCTTCGACCCAATCATGGAACAATGTACGTCAGTACGCACCTATACAAGTAATGTATTGTAGTGCAATAGATGCCACATTATACGAAACGCATTATCACTCACACAAATTTCCGTTTAAGAGTTGTTTTTATCAACTGAAAGTCCAAACTGTAAACACGTACATTTTGAAATCATAATTAATATATCTATCTACAATCACATTCGTTCAACTCAATATACACGAATAAATGAACACATATCCAAGACTTCTGCAAACACATGCTTAACTTCCAAAATCAGGTAGTCAATTAAAGCATTCAGAGCATGAGATGACGTCAAACTGATCGGAAACATGAATATTGGGGAGGGGGGGGGTGAGGGGATTAACGAAACAATAACTCAGTCAGTTTTGTGTTGTATTAACAAACCACCTAGACGTGCTACGCCTGGTTCTGCCATTGTCACCACATATTTCTGACCAGAGTCACGACACACTTTGGCACTCCTTGTCATCAATAGCCTACGCGCCATTGCTACAATGAGCCAGCTGCACATTTTTATCGTGCCAACACTTGCGCAAGATAGAACATGCCGAAAAAAAAACAGGTCATGAATAATGTATCGTCACTTTATATACGGTTTTTTAAGCTACTGTAACTGTTGTCGACCTTTGTGCTGTATGGATAGCGCACTGTCCCGTAACCTCCTTGTGGCCGTGTAGTTCGAGTCCCAAATTTAAATTTACTTTTGTTGTATATATACGCAGCAATTTATTCCGTAAAAATAAAGCAAAATTGTATTTTAGAGAGCGAATGTCATACCACCCACCCCGAAGAAAAAATGAATAAAATGCCGTTTTACTTTAAAAAAAAATGGCCCGAGTGGACCCACACTAAGCGTCACGACTATCTCATCTAAAAAAAAAAAAGATTCTAAAGATTAAACAGCAACATAAAAACCTCTCTCTATTGAATCAGGCTTTTATCATAGTGTTAACAAATAAAATACAGCGTGAAAATAAACCGAAAGAACAGCCGCAGACTAAGGAAATCTCAGCTCTAAAGATATTAATCATAACAACATGTCAAAGTCTAATCTCAAAAGAAAACATTTAATTTAAAAAGGACTGAGCAGCGACTACATTTTTCCAACTGTCCGATACAAATTAACTTCTAATTAGATTCATCCGGCACTTATGATACAAAGTTAAAAACTGATATATCAACGGCATGGTATTTTGATGTCTGACTAAACTTCACCTTATTTAAAACTTTTCCAGACAATCTGGACAAGAAATACACCTACGGCCCCGAAAACGTGAACGCACGCGTTATATACAGAAAGTGTAAATCAAATCGTCAGAATAAAACATGACATGAACATTTTATGCTTATTCTGACAGCCTATGATGCGTAAGATCATTTTCATCTGTGATGTCACAAAGAAAAAATTATTATTCTCTCATATCTTCTGACTGGAGTTGAGTTCAGTGACCAAACTTGACGTGACAATCCTCCAAGTCAAAAGTAATTACTATGCTAACTGATGCGTGCGAGCGACACGACGAGAACGTGCGTATGCGTTTAATCCATTTTTTTTTTTAATCAGATAAACTCTCTAGAAATTAACTGTGGCCCCGACCTGTCATTAGGCCTACTTATCTGATAGCCTATGATGTGCACATCAAATTTTAGGCACCACTTTGTATCCAAATGTGTTGTGTCTTCATCCAGTACATCACGAAGAAATCGTATTTCGTCCATATCTCATGACTGGAGTCGAAAAAAAAAACAAACTTGCTGCACATTAACTGTGTCAAATATCAACACTGGTGGCTAATTATATACGTTCCGGCCGTCACGACGAACTCGTACCGCGCAGGTCGAATTTTATTTTAGCAAGCAATGATACTTGAAAATATAATAGAGTTTGACACATTTGTTTAGATTCATGATCGAAGCGGTACGCGGATCACCAATTCGTCTTAGTGACGAATTTAACTCTAGTTTTCTTTGGTTTGATATATTTTATATATTTTAATTTTCAATGAAATAAAAAAAATACATTCGTAGTTCATAATCATAAAATATTTAAGTACACTGAAACGAAAAATAATATTTATTTCATAACTTAAACAAATTACAAACCAAATTCATATCGTGACATGTAAATGAAAAAATGTAGTTAGGACCACCACTTAAAGTGACTTGGGAACTACAGGAGCCCAATTACTTGACGTAGACTTCACTCTTAAAAATTCCGGGTCAGTTTGACACGGAGAAAGATCCTTGGGCACACCCAGAACAAGCGATCAGGTTTAACCACATCTCTGTCAATGTTTGACAAAATCCAAGTCAAGTTGACTCATATTTGGCAACCTGACCCGGAATTGTTTAAAATTGACCTTTTCGGGTGTGCCCCCAACGGATCTTTTTCCGAGTCAGTCTGACCTGATTTAAGAGTTGTGAAGTAGGTGAGCGATAAATCTATAATGACGCAAAATGAGAGGAAATAGAATAAGGTTGGTTGTAAAAAAAAAATATTAAGTTTGATGTTATCTTTAGAGTTTGAAATATATTTTAGCACACTGAGTATCCAAGTCTATGATCTAGACATACAAAGTTGTAACAGACACAGAGTGTTGCATTATACATTGGAAATAGATATAAAATAGCCTTTGTACACAACAACAATTTGTATATATAGGGAGAGATAAATTGCCACGAATGATTCTCACATTGTTTGTAGAAAAAACAAAAACAAAAAAACGGCGTGATCGCCGTTAGAGCGCGTCCGCTCACATCCGAAAGTCGCGGTTTCGAGCCCCGGCCGGGTCATACCAAAGACTTTTAAAAATGCACCTTCTCTAGTAGCCATCACTCAGCATTCTAGAATAAGAGAAGGCACAAATCATGACGTATAGATCTCAAACTTTCAACACACATCTTTTGTAATACTAAACTACCGTTTGGTATTGATAATGAAGGAAGTAATGCACTTGCAAATCCCAAACACAATCTTTGACTGAAGTTTTTACCCTGGGAAATAAAAAATTATTATTATAACCAGTTTCTAATGAAAACACAAACCGCGTTATTAAAGACCCACTAGCATTATCAAACAGCTGCTTACTTGAGTCCACTCTTAAACTTTTATATCATTTTCTGACTAACCTTTACGTAAATCGTCATAACGACGATGCAAATTTTTGATTCATCCAAGACATGATACCAAACTATCAAAAACTAAGTAAATCTGTTCATCTGGACTAACAAATTAAAGTTTCATTCGACTCATTGGAGATAGAAACTACGTTGATATAGTCATGCAACGTCCAACCCTTAACTTTGTGAGTCCAAATGAACATAATTATATTTTGTTTGATAGTTAAGTAATTTGAATATTACGCGAAATAAATTTAGACATTTGTTCTCTTTTACCTGAAATGTCACAATTCTATTTCAGTCAGTGAAGTACATTAATATATTCTTACCATAAAAATCATGGAACTATTTCATTTCTTCGAATAAAAAAAAAACAAACTCGAGATTGTGGCATTTATGAGCAATGCGACTGTGAGTACGATTGTATGGAAGCGCGCCCCCATTAGTCTGAAAAATACGAAGCAGGATGCGAGAAAGTAGAACAAGTACAAGGTTCTTCATGTCTGTGTATCTTCCGCATTCACGTTTATTACGGCATTTGTTTGTTGGTGCGGAGAAATTTCATAATACTGGCCACTTTGAGCAAGATTTTCCTGCTGAATCTTAAAATGTTTTACATAAATACAAAGCAACCTAAATAATAATTGTAAAAGAGTAACTTGTTATGTCTGTTTATACGTGTAATACTATAGACGATGTATTTTGTTTCTGTGAATGCATATGAAATGACGTCTACTCCATGCTTATAAGGCGAACATTTTTATTTCTAACATTCATTAATAATGACGAATAATGAGGTCTAACTTGTATAGTGTAGTAGGTGCCTAATCTATTCCAATTCAAGGCTGTTTCTATTAGGAGATTCATGATGAGGATGATTTATCACACTATATTTGTAAAATGTTCTGATTGCATTATTCTTGTTATTATAGCAGAGAATTGCCAGATTTTCGCAGCAAGCCGAAATCGTTGTCAGTGAAAAAAATGTGTGAAAACTATATGCACGATGCTTAAGTTTTAATATATTTTCACATTATTTCCTGCAATGTTATGTATTCTATTTAATCATTTATTGATATGTATGATTTCATATTCTATTCAAATTCAATTACAAATAATCATTAAACAAAACAAAACTTCATATAATTTCAACGTATAATCGTAAAACCTGCAATCATTACCACTGTCCGAGAACCACTTAAAACTGTTATTTACATGGAAATTTAAAATCTTTTTGGTGCAGCATTATATTTCCTTGGTTTTCATACATTGACCTACTGCACAAAGGTCAACAGAACACTGTTCTGATTGCTCAAAATGCATTCTATTCGAACACGTTATGAAAACAAGAAGTTAATTCTTACTCCATATTGACGTCTGTTACTATTAAATGAATAAGTGACTCACAGGAATGAAATTCTTTTGCCCGTTATCATGATTTTCACACGGAAACTAGTCCACCGAAAAACAACAACGAATATAAAGTCCATACAGAAGTCGAGATGTAAAAATCAACACCAATATTCATGGATGACTTGTTTTTTCAATCGTTCTATCTGGCAGGTGTCGCTTTGGACTCCTCCAACTTCTATTGTCAATTCAACACGTCAATCACCCGTCCCCAAAGTGCTCCAACGCAGGTGTAAATGGCTGCAGGTGTTTTTGTGAAAATTTACCAAAACAGGTGCAAACATTTCAGCTGAATAACGTTGTGCAAGGGGAACAGATTAACATTCTTACGATGAAGAGCGAGAGAAAATTACAAAAACGCATGCTTGATATCGCACAAAAGAAATGGAGCATGAATAATCGATCAATCTCAACTCAATCGATTAAACAAAGGATGCGCGCGGCTGAGACGATTTGATTTTAATATAACAGCATCCCCATAGTCAGATGCCCAGATATCTCTATGTAATCCCACAAGTTAATATTTGAACGTGTTAACCTGGCAACTGAATGTAAGGGTTTTAATAATAAGTCTCACAATAAACTGCCGGATTACATCACCACGTATATTTATATGTTTGAATGTAACAGCTCTGTTGTCCGCCCCACCAACTATTTAACAAAATTGATAAAACTTTAAACTTTGTTGTCTTTCAGAAAAGCTATAGTTTCATCTATCTCGTGCACTTTCCCCTTTGGGTATTTGTTGACACATTTTCACTTTGGATGGAAAATTGTTGCCATGTCAGACATGTCTCATTGTCGTCTTGAGCAAATTCCAGTGCCGCCGAATCGATTTTCAAGAGGAAAGAAAAAAGGTAACTCTTTAACATTCCAATATGAGCCGCTTACAGACGACCACATCACTTATCGTTAAAAGCATGAAAAATCCCAACACTCCACGCCATCAAAATATCATATACAAATTATTTCTTAATCTTTTTTCCACGGATGCCAACATTTTTTATGAGTTTTGAAATTTATTTACAATACTGGCCAATAGGCATTTGGTTTATTCAAAAGCGAAATTAAAGAAAAACACAAAATAGTGTTCAGTTTGCATGTTGTTTGTTCGATAAGAAGCTTAGCTTTAAGTCATTATATTATCTCTATTAAAACATCACATTAAATAAGTATCTGCAAATTCAGGCTAGTATACGATAGTCTGACTTTCTGCATTCAGTTAAATGTCTACACTCTCATCTTAAGAAAATATTTCAGTTATTATTGTATTTTATGGTATTTATTGAATACAAAAACTCTTGACGGATCGCAAAATTCTGTACATTTGTTTTTCTCTCTTGATTATACCACTGCTGCGCACCTCTACATCATTGAGTCATATTACGTTATAAAAAACCAGTTGACTGTGAACTCCATGCAGAGCATCGAATCGTCTGCCGGGGGGGGGGGGGTTGGATGGCAGTTGCCCCCATCTAAATATTGCCAAAACGATGTTGCGCCCAAATAATTTCGACATCTAAAAAACTATAAAATGTACAATGCGACAATATGCTTAAAAAAGCAGTGCAAGCACTACAGAACCAATTAATCGAACATTAGAGTACCACTAAATATACATAACATGATAATGGTATTTTGCTTTGCAATTTTACGTGCGAGGAGTGCCGAAAATTGTTACTTTTAAAAACTTTGCCCTTCCACCCCCCCACAAAAAAAGATGGTCGACGCTCTGACATTCTTCTTCTTATACTCATTATGTTATCCTTATTCTCTACAAGTATTATCTGCTCATAATGATTACGAATAACTTTGAAAAATAAATCTATAACATGTACAAAACAAGAGAACAAAACGTAAATAAACAAGTCTACACAATGCCTGGAAACTATAAGCGAAATACTCTTATCGGGCACGATTCCAGCATTCCTTTCACCGTCACCATTCTTTAATTACAGCCAGTTGCTTTCCCACTTGTCTGAAACAGTCATTTCACATCGAGTTGAAATCTGTTAGTCAACTCCAATTGAAGTGACATCACCCGAACTCGAGACCGCTCTTTCTTTAAAACCGCGTGCATTTGTCTCAAATTATTTCTCCCAAGAGCGAGTAAGTATAAATTTCACATAAATAATATTTCACTTTCGAAGTGATCACCCTCATTATACATTAATAGTCCCGCCGACATATAAATGGCTATATCGTTGTCGCGATGTCAACCACAACAGATAAAACACAAAAAGTTCCTGTCCTACTTTTCTACATCTGTATTCGTTTCTTTCAATTCTGGTTGCGTTTAATGTAATTTTATAACACGGTGAATTCGCACAACATAAAAAAAAAGCAACATGCAAATTGTGAGTTTCCTCATTTTCCGACTCCGCCGAGAGATACACGAGCGGGAAGATTTGTTGTCAGAACACGACGAGCCAGGGTCACAGAAATCTCTCTGAGGGGGTGGGGGGTCCAACGACCATTTTTTTTTCGGGGGGGGGCATAAAACCTGATTCATTTGACAAGAGGGAAAACATAATTTTTAAACTAAACTATCAGAAATCGAAGATTAATTAGTCAGGATGTGGGGAAGGGGTACAATGATAGGGGTAGCTGAGGCAGCGCTGAGAGCAGGATGGGGGAGCAGTGCCCATTTAACATATGAAACTGTCCAGTTATAACGAATTGTCCCTTTATGCAGAGTTAATAATGCCTTTCTTTTTATATGGAAGTGACCCTTTCAAATGAATTAAGTGCACTTTTGCATTGGAGAGTGCACCTCTGTATAGTGAAGTGTCCCTATTATATAGGAAAATACCCTCTTTACACACAAAGTGTCCCACCTTCTTATGGAAGTGCTCCCTTTTATGTTGTAGATGGGGCCACTTTTCTTTTCTTTAATTTCTAATGATAGAGCTCTACCATGTACTTTGATTTTGATGCTACCCTTCCATGAACTCTATTCACCTCCTCCCCATCCTGGTAATGCTCTGTGTGTTACCAAAATGTTTAATTGTTAAAGATTGATATTTCTTTTGGCTAGACATCTATCTTCATGTACATGTCCAAGGTGGGCATGTCTTGAAGTTAGTTTGAAGGCTCAAACCTTTGTCCGTCGTGCTACACAAATCAGGGTCTGAACAACCTGTGCTGCAGACTAGTACTTCCATAGGCCCTGTGCACGTACCCTAGTCAACAAGATTACCGTAGTCTTGGCTCAAGGCGCTGTGAAATTGTAGTGCCAAAATAAAGTCTGTGCCTGCAGACTATCTTGAAGTATGGTGGGTCTAGAAAGAGTAACTGGGGTAGGGTTACACCCGGGGCCTTCCTGTCCTGCTTTAAAGGCATTGTATAACAATGTTTTCAGTTAAAAAAATCTGAGCTGCATGATTCCCCATGCTACCAGTGTCTCTGACATGGTCTAAAAATGAAGCCCTGAAAAAAATTGCAGTTTAAAACGATCATTAGGTGCTTTAAAAAGTAAAAATCATTGAAAGACCATTCCAGCTTTCCCTCATAGACTGCTGTGTTGCAGAATTTCCTATCGCCTGATAGGAAATTAATGTGCCAATTTGTATCTGCACGTATTGTGCTAGTGACAGCATAACTGTCTAAACTGTTGTGTTCTAGGGTGTTTATTTGTCCATTCAAACACTGTCAGATATGTCAGATAGCAAAGTTCAACAATTTTTCAAACGAGTCTTCCACAGTGTTATATAGTGTCTTTAAACAAAATGACATTGTTTAATTAATATCATGTGCATATTTTCCACCATACAGCTCACATAAAATGATTCAATATGAATAAAATCCACATTTATGTAATACGGGAGGGGTCATCCCCACCATGATCAGTTTAATAAGGAAGCTCTCAAAATCGTATTTCAATCCACCTTGCAATGAAAATATTCTGGCTAAACAGATGGCTGTCTACATGGCTTATGTGTGTGTGGTGGGGGGGGAGGGGTGTCTTAGCGCATGGTGGGGAGGGTAGGAAGAGGAACTTGAGTAGGGTTACACCCCGTGGCGTTCATGTCCTGTTTTAAAATATAATCACGTATATATATGATACACTGAGCATAAAATTCACGTTTCTGTATCAGTTAGGGGGGGGGGTTCACCTTTACCATTCCTGCCTGATCCTGATCCTGAACCTGGTTTGAGTGGCTCTCCTTGTTAAATCAAAAGTTAGTTCAGAAGGAAGCCCTATGCACAAAATGGTGCTTTTATCCGCCTTGTAACGCCAATATTTTGGCTACTGATGCCTATGATAGCGAAGGTGTGTGTGTGTGTGTGGTTGGGGGGGGGGGTTGGGGCGATGGTATTGGGGTAGGGTTACACCCCGGGGCATTCCTGTCCTATTTCACTACATCATAAATAAACATCTTTGTGCATATTTTCCATCATACAGCTCAAATACTGTATTATGATATACTGTGCATAAAATTCGCATATCCGTACCATGGGAGGGGTGTTACCCCCACCATGCTCCCTGACCCTGAATCCCATTTGGGTGGCTCCCCTTCTAAAATCAAAAGATAGTTCATACGGA
>JZLH01S0063228.1:8968-20120 GCA_001188425.1 Eucidaris tribuloides | reverse complement strand
GGTACAAGACATAAGAATCCTAAATTTTGGATACAAGATTTGAAGGCATCATTCTTCAGCTTTATCAAATTTGAGGTGAAATGATAACTTCTGCAAATCAGCAATGATTGCTATGATGGCAGTAAAATTATGAAATCATTTCTGATTCAAACTTTCTGAATCAATTCTTCACAGGTGAACAGATAAAACACTGACCTCCAGATGTCTCATGTTGACTTCATAGATGATCTGTAGGTGACGAGGAAGGACGTACTCCAAGAGACCCACAGGCCACCTCTCCAGAGCCTCAGGGAGAATGGTGTGATTGGTATAGGCAAACGTCGCTACTACAATCTTCCATGCCTGCACAGAGCCAGCAAAATAATCCATCAAATTATTGCATAAATTACTGATATAACAATAAATCACTGAAATTTTCCCCGAGGAACATAAAATGGGCTACCAGAATGTTTTCTTTATTTTTAAAGAGCTCTGAGGCTGATTATTAGGGTATTGCACTATCTATATGTTAAACATAATTTTCAATGCATCCTTTTTAGAAATGTATGATTTGAGGACGAAATTTTTCCCATTACTGTGACACCGTATTTTATGCGTGCAATTTTCCAATGCCCCCTACCCAAATACAACTTTTGATTCCATTATTTGAAATATATTGTATTTACAAAGAATCAAAACTAACAGTTAACATTGTGTTGATTATACTATATTGTTTTGGGTTTTTCCCCCTTTTTTTAGGATGATGTACACAGCCTGTACTAATTAACTCCCATGCACAATTCTCTGAAGGAATATAGAAAAATATAACCTGCTACAGAATGGGATGCTCACAGGATTCATATTTTATCCCATTTCTTGATGATGACGATGGTGATGATGATATTGATGATGATGATGACGATGATGATGATGATGATGATGACGATGATGATGACGACGATGATTATGATGGTGATGATGAAACGGTGATGATGATGGAGAAGGTGATGATACCATTTTTATGAGACATCAACAAACTCACCAGGTTTTGTATAATCACATCAATGACTTAAAAGCATCAAACTGCCAAATCTTTAGTTATTTTCCAATCAACCTACCTTGTCCCATTCAACCCCCTCAATGTCAATCAAGATACGCATCAGTTCTGGGATGGCCATGGCAGGGTGGGTATCATTCAGCTGAATGGCAACCTGGGATAGGATGCAGATGTGACAATTTATTTCTTATGAATTACACTACACATCTAAAATAACTTGGAACTTATTGCTGCTAACATTAGATACAAGTAGGAAGTCATATACATGTCAGTAATCCTTCTTACATAGTGATACTGATTTTTATTTTCATCCATTGAAACAGAATTTCTGAGATTTTTTCCCCATTTAGGGACATTTTCCTATATTCATCTTAAAAATTCACCCACTCACCTCTATTCCCATGATTTGATCTTGTGCAAAGATATGAAATATTCTTAACTTAATATCTATATTTTACTTGTCATATATACGTGAATGTAGCATTAATTACTTTTCATTGACAACAACAATAAAAGACAAATATGACACTCATAAACTTGACAGTTTTACATCATATATCATGTAAATAATATGAAATGAAACATACAGGAATGATTAAAACCAAAGCAAAACTAACCCCCCCCCCCCCCCCCACGAAATCTGCTATTCTGATAATTTACATCAGAGCATTTTGGCTTACCTTCTCGGGGAAACTATCAAAGGTAGTCCTGACAGGATCTCTGCAGCCAAACTTGGATGACTTGAACCGACGGATGATATCTTGAAGTGATGCAGTGACCATGAAGTATTCCTGCTTGAGACGAAGCTCCTTACCTTCACATACCTTAGATAGAAGGTACCAAACAGAGGGTCAAAATTAAAATATAATTACTTTTTAATAAATTATATGAATCTATGAATATACAGTCTGCTGAATGATGGATATGCAACCTATGCATCATAACGAAAAATAAATCAAACAATTTTAAGCATGTATCGGAAGATCACTTTGATTCCACTAGTATTTAATACTTTTCCCAATCCCAATCTCCAACTGGAAATCATAATAGTCTTATAAATCTATTCAATCTAGAGCAGCAACACATCAGACAGCTTGCTGGATCAGTCTGAACATACAAGAAGATGAAATTACAAAAATAAGAAATAAACAACACAAATAAAATAAATACAAATGCAAAAAGTTAAGATTGAGAACCTAAATATGAGAAAGTTAAGTATATGTGCTGTTGAAAACCCCTCAGAATCATATATTTAATACAAAAGTCAATTTACACCATGTGTTTCCAACTTCAATATGGGTCTTTGTGTGACAAAGCGACAAAATATTTCTACAAAGCATCCCATAATACTCACATTATCATTAGGGTAGAGTACTCGAGTGATGTTTTCTGCATCATTCCTGTCTAGAACAGCCTGGACATAGTCACCATCATTGACTAATAAACAAGACAAAAATCACAGACAAGTCATAATGAAATCCACCATTTTAAACTTAATCCTAACTCCACAAACTTGACAACAAAACTGTGATGACATATACTTCTCTATCTCTATATTTTCATTTGATTCCAGTCATAAAGTGGTATTGGTATTACTCTACCCTACACTGACATGCATGAAATTCTTTAATAACTACATCTCTAATATGTGAATGCAAATTCAGGATTTCCAAGTGGATTTGTGGAAATGAATGGGGAGGGGGGGGGGGAGGCTGTGTTTCAGCTCCAGGGTTTATACATGTGGTAATCATATTCTGAGCAACATATAAAGCAACAATTACTGGAAGGAGATATACACAGTGGGGCCTTTTTTGTATGTGTCCAAACAGCCTTTGTTGACTTCAGTCTGCCACCATTGGACATGTTTTACAATTTAATTCACAATTTTCATCTGTTTACTCCAGAACAAATAGACTGTCATGGATGGCCAATTCTTTACTCAATGAAGCATGCAGTACTATTATTACAAATTCTACACACTATCTACACAGTGCCATGATTGAAATACTCTATGGTATGAATTTACAATCTTGTTGACAGCAACTATTTTTATTTTTAGGACTTTGCTTATCTTAGTGTCAACTCACAGAATGTGAGATCAAAGCTGTTCTTGGATTTGGCAGACCAGAGACGCATGGTGTTCACTGTGTTGTTCTTGTAGCCTGGAGTTGGACTGTCATATGGCATGGCAAATACAACCTGAGGAAAAAAAAATAAGATGGACAAGAGAATTTACAAAATACATACACATTGGAATTAGTTAGTACATTCAGTTAGTGGCAGAACTTAATAGATTCACTTTAACCCCAAAAGTGCCATCTACATTATGAACTTACAATATTTAGAGACATATACAAAGAAAATTCTGAAAACTAACTTGCAGTGCATGATATTTTTACTACCCTTCACCAATTTATGCATTGATTGATTTTTGCCAAATTAAATTTACCATCTGTGATGCCTTAAAGCTGGACTCAAGGAGATGCCATCCATAATTAAAAAGATTATGATTTGTTTGCAAGCTGATTTCAATATGCTCTATAAATGGGCTTTAACAACTTATGCTTTACAAGATTATCAATTTGAATTCCAACTGTACTATTGTTAGTGAGGGTATCTTCCAGAACCCAAATGTAAATGCACCAAAAAATTACATTTCCTTGAACTTCTTGGACTCACATGAATAAAAATGTATTGAACATCAAAGAGAAGAAAGAAAGGAATGAAAGAATAAAAACCTTTTCTGGCTTTGAAATAATTATTTCAAACTGTGCAGATCCAGTGAAATCAACACGATAATAGCTGAATTCCATTTATAACATATGTGACCAGATCCAACAAAGGCAGACACATATCAAAAGAGAGATAATTGCAGTATTAACACTTTGGGTGCTAACAATGCACCAGCTCACCAATGGATAACCTCAATGAGGAACTATCGGTGCACCGGTTCGCCGAGAAGACAATCAATATCAATTCTTTTAACTTGATTGATAAACATCACTGATATTCCTACCAATGAAATTTCTCATAAAATGAAGACAATTTGAACCAATTTAATGGGTAAAAATGTTTTGTCTCGATAGCATTTGGGATATTACCAGAAATCATACAATTTGAAGGGTTATACATATCAGTTCACAAGAATTCAGTCTCTGGTCATATATATTGTTAGCTCAGCACCTAAAGTGTTAAATAGACTACTTTACAAGCTACATTTTGACACAAAGATTGAACAGTTCTATGTACAGTTATGACGATTTCAATTTTAAATTTTGTATGGGTGTTTTGTTCCTTAAAATTCAGTTTCTATAAAATGTGAATTGCTGACAAGTGCCAGGTTTGGCTAGATTGGGTCACGTGTCCCACATCTTACCCTTGTGTTGACCCATTTCACTTTGCCATCCTTTTGTTCAGTGTGACCATAGAAGTTGACAGGGATGGTATACTCTGGTCTGGACTTCTCCCACGGGTTGCCAAATCGTAGCCAGTCATCGGGCTCCTCAACCTGTCAAACAAGTAAAATTGAAAAAAAGAGAACCCTTCTTATCAACAATTCACAGCTTTACTGCCATTTAACCTGATGTCCTTGAGATTCTGAAATACATGGCACATCAGGTTCCCATAGCAAATGGGTTGATTATCAAATTATTTCTACAGTGGTGTGTGCTAAATACCAGTGGCAAAATCAGCACAAGCTGTAAGAAGGGTTAAGATGATGATGAAAAAAATTGGGGGGGGGGGGGGACAGATTCTCTCATGTCACTGGTGAACTAAACAAGAGTGACATGATGAGCAAAACTTTTAAGGGGGATAAAGATGATGATGAAAACATATTTCTCTGACATTGAAAAAAAGATTTTGGAGGGGGAATACAAATCCTATCAAAAATATTCCATTTTGATCAATATCTTACATTCTTGTTTACTTTGTAGACATGTACAAGTTTTCAGTGATTCTGTATCAATGCATTTAAATCTGCCAGATTTACGAACTACTATCATTGAACTTTTATGCATATCATGATGCATAGTTGAATACCACTGTACATTGTTACCTGTTTTAAATCTTTAATCTTCTGGCTAAAGATTCCATAGTCATAGCGTATGCCATAACCATATGCTGCTAGACCCAGGGTTGCCATGGAATCCAAAAAGCAGGCTGTCAAAAACAAAGAGAAATGTTCAAATTTGATAATTCAGTCAAAAAACACCATTGTCATAGATGTTACAAACTCACAAAATAGCTTACCAGCTAGAGCTGGATAAATTAATAGTTTAATTCCATCATATAGTTCTAAATTTTTTGAAGGAAAAATGAATGCAAGATGTGGCTTATTATTGAATGTTTTGATTTTCATGCATTTCACAAATGCTTCAGCATTTCATTGAAAAAAAAATCCACAATACATCATTATGACTTCATATTTTAACCTATGTTGCTGCTGTTATTAGTATGCATCAAGGGAAAATGCAAACAGTATTATAATGCACATAAATGTATGTAATCCCACTTTCAGTACTTTGTACATAGCTTGATCATACATATTTCATTCATTCTGCATATGTGACTGCGTCATTTGTGCTAAGTCATGTAAAGCAGACAATTCGCATGACTGAAATGGCCTGATACTTGCATTAATATTCCATTTAATAAAAGAAAGCACATGATCATCAGCTGGCATAAATGTACAGTACAGCAGTGGTCAACAAATACTTGTAGTGGCATCTTTAAAATGAACCACTGATACAGCTGTACTATAGTTATATTTTTTTACAGTCTCATTTGTATCAATTTTTAACTTTAAATTTTATTCAAAAGTCTGATTGAAATATACTGCTTTGTTCATTCTTCTTCATTTTAATAATCAATTGCAAGCCTGGGTTTGATGAAATACTAAAATATTCATCAGTTTAGTCTGCACTCTTCTTTTTACAAAACTATAGCCAATATTCACTTTTATCCAGTATACATGTATGTCATTAGTGATACACAATTAGCTATACATGTAATTTCTGTTAATATTTCGACAAAAATGTTTGATTCTTAAAGGTCAATGACATAATTGGGGGTACACCTCAACTTGGGGTAAAACTAGAATCAAGTAAACTATGTAAGGAGTCTGTTGTGAAACTTTTATAGTCAAAAGTTGACTCATTTTAAAACAGTTTTCATCAGTATGCCTTGTGACAGACAAATTTGTTGTTTTAACTTTCTATGGGATTTAATTCTCTCGGGGCTCAAGAGAATTAAACTACTGATATGTTCACGCTTGATTCTCCTGAAGTAAATAAACTCAAGGCAAATCCTTTCAACCAGGAGATCCACCAAGCTGGTATATTTTTGGTATATCATTCAACCAGTTTGGTTCGAGAGGCATTTTATATTTCTCCCAATCATGTTACTGTCTTTTACTGATTTTAGAGAGTATAAATCCACACTGAAAATTAACTTAAAGTTAAAAGTTGATTTGAATAGGATATGAGAAATGCAGACAGTTGATTCTAATACTAAGTGGACTTTGCCATCTGCTCCTGTATATATCTTATTTCAAAAATTTTCAGCCAGGTTAACAGTCAGAAGAAATTTAACCTTCTAAATATTTCAAATAAAGCAAATATGGGTGCAATATCCATTTCCTTGTGTCAACTGAAGTCTGATACCATGTTGTGTGAACAGACAAACTGCAGGCACTCTTTCCCAAACACATCCTTATTTTGTGCTTCCCTTTAATCTCCAATTCTTCTTATGGGATATTTATCAAATATCATTTTAATTCTAATCATCATGCTCACCTGCCAACCTTCCGAGGCCACCATTTCCTAGACCAGCATCTTCTTCTATATCTTCTAATTCCTCTATATTTAGACCAAGCTACAGAAGAAAAGACATACAGTGCAATTACATTAGTACAATATTAAATCACATCAATCTTTCTTTTTTTCTTTTCAGACCTGTGTTTTAATTTCAGGGTGTATGATCTCTACTAACTACACAAATCTGTCCTACGAAATAATGGTGTTATGATTGTTATCATTTCATTTCAAAGAAATACTATCAAAATCATCAAAATCATATATTTCTCCTTTATTCCAACCTAAAAACATGCAAATTGACCAGGTCCATAGATGCAATAAATCCAGGTAATAAATCATCAGGAAGAACCAGGCACCTTTAAAAGATAACCACAATCAATAACAGTTGCAAGGTGAGTAAAGGAGGTTATTAAGTAAGACTTTCTAATCCGTTATTAGTCCTAACACAGCCACTGGAGGAAGTGGGAGTAGGTCATAAAGTGAGAAACACTTCATGGAATGCAGCAGTACCTGCACGGTAACTACAATGCATAATTCATGTAATCCATTTCCCCGTGGTTGCTCCACAATTCGGCTGCGAGCTCTGTTAGAGCAAACATGAAAGACGGCCAACTGACGACTCATTATGTCGGTTACACCTCTCTGGATTGTATCAAGTTAGACTGTCACGTACAGGCATTTCCAAACGGCCTCTCACATACCGGAACATGGCAACTTATGTTACACTACATGAAACCGGGCATGACTTGAATGTGAAATTTGGCTTGGCAAATTATGAAATGATTTGCATGCTCTTTAAAACGTTTTTAAAAAACATGTAGAATTGCTTAAAATGTATTCACAAATTTGTAATGCTTCTTACATGCATGTAGGAAAAGGGATTATTCCTTGATATGATTCTAACTAAAGACTGAATAAAATCTTAACAATGCAATATATGCTAACAGGGTTCTTTTTTCCTGTTATGCATTGAGTGGTACATATCAGTTACACAAATCATGAGGATGTTATTTGGTAGGCTTTGTATTATGTGATATTCACAGAGTAGTACCAATATGAACAGCTGGCTAACATTTGATATGATCTACAATGACTCAGTAAGTGATAAAAATGATATATAACATACAAAAAGACAATAATACAGTATGTAAATAGAATGTGAGCATCACTGAAGAACTTGAAGGCCATGATGCTCTGTGTATGAGTTGGTGTGTTGCATTTTAAAGATTCAATTCCATCCATTCATTAACTAACTTATCCAGTCATAGTTCATGCCCCTGACAAATAAAAATACTGAAAACTAACTAAACCCTAATTATATTTTTCTAATTTGTTTAAAATGTCAATGTGCCCATATCTTTCTACATATCCTCATGAGCAGTGAGTTCACAAAAGCATTCACATTGTACAATATTATACATATATAGACTGGACAGGGGTGTAATATAACATTTGGTGGACTTCCGAGGGAGTTTTATTTTCTCGAGAGATTATATTTTCCTGAAGCGCATAGCGCTGAGGGAAAATAAAATCCCGAGGCATACACCAAATGTTATATTACAACCATTTCCAGTCTATATCTGTTATGTTAAATGGTCTCTATAGATACAGAATAATTGATAATTTCACACACACTTCAATTTCCGCTTCGAGCTTTTCAGTGATATTGTTATGATCGATCAGACTTGTTGCCCCGCAAGAGTATCAATGCGCGAGCGCAAGACGGTTTCCTGCAGCAGCTTCAGCTAAAATAGGTTTACGCGTTCAATCTAGTTTCCATCTTCGTAGTGTATTTTTAGGGTCTTACTCTTAGTACCCGAACACCCAAAATGTTAGCAGAAAACTTAATTATCAAAATGAAAGTTTAGTAGTGTCGTTTCAGTGGCCGTGTGATCTACGTGTCGTTGTTGTAGCAGCGTTGCACGTATGCCCTGGCCTAGCCACACCGACCCGAACGGTGGCAGCGTCCTCGGGCCTCGCCGGGGTTTATGCCCGTGCACGTGCCCAACCGATCTGACCAGCAGCACGCCGCTATGCATTAGGAGCCTAGGTTACACGAGTAGCTGTTAGTGTTAGTTGCCAATGTCACATGTTAGGCATCGCTGTTGGCGTAACCGACCGTAACAGTCACCTAACGTAGTCGTAGGCTAGCCTAGATCTAACCGGCGTGTTTCTAGGCATAATCTAATTTATAAACAGTAAGATCTAATTACAGGACAGTTAGATCGAGGTAGATCTACTCACTGAAGTTTTCAATCATTCTGGATTTCTGGCTCTGCTGAATCAAGAATCACGGCTGTAAAGTTAACAATCGTTAGACTAACAAGTACCACGTTACAACACTTAGATCTGCCCAATATAGGACAGGTCGGGGGATAGGTCCATCCAGCTAGCCGCCAGGAACCGTAGATAATGTTGACTCAAAACAACTTGAAATGATTTGGTGTGTGTTCATAAACACGTCTATTCGAGTACGCTGAAGTACCGCGGTGATATGCATTATGCTGCATGCATGCAGCTAGCAGCGCTGAGATCGATCCTAAACACGTCGTGGGCAGCGATATTTGAGTGCGCATAATCAGTACAAGCGTACTTTACATTTTCTATGATAATCTCGTTGCACTAGAAATGTTGAGGACACATACAGGCGCGCGCACGCTAATACTCGCGCAAACATCATTGGTCACGGGGATCGCCTTCGCGCACGTTTGATGTGCTCGCATAGATCTACGTTACAATAAGTGAATCGGTACACGCTTAAGTTATCCCTGGGATCGATTGTGTCTTAAAATGAAAGTAGTTCCGTATTGACCTTGTGACATGTGTCAGGCTTTTCGTGGATTTCTTTTCTAAAAAAAATAATAAAACAATTTTTTTATGTACAAAACAAATGAAAAGAATAACGCAACCCAAATACGTTCATTAACTATTTTATTAGTGAATGTTCAACTTTACGTGCTTTTAATATCTTACTAGAAAGATCACTGATAATTGAAAAATAACTCGGTGTTACCGTTCGAGCCTAGGCAATATAATATATTGCATACGCTATATACTCTATTGACTGGCCAAGGTGACTGTCGGTCAAACATCAAAATTATGATCCTTGTCAAGTTGATCATGTGATGCGTTCTGCACCAATCATTTATCTGTATCTATAGAGGCCATTTAACATAAAGCAATATATAATTGAATACAAGATGACTGTGATTACTATCACTTTAATTATAATGAACCTGCTACTATGAAAACAATGTTTGATTTATGAGGGTCACATTACACGTCAACCCTATCTAACAAGGCACCTTGGGAAATTGGTATGTACTGTAGACTGGAGTGATAACTACCTACATGTAGTGCAAAGCTGTTGTATTTAACTACATAGATCATTAATCTAGATTATAATCCTTTCATGATCTTGGTTATTAATTAACAGGAAAATCATTACATGGCAATTAGTGAACAACATGTTCATTACTTTCATCTTATAATTTGGAGGAAAAAAATGTTGCTGAATAGATCTCTGATATAGGCCTAGGTATAATTCATCTGTCAATGGAAAATCATACTATCATTCTCACTGCAGCACACAGAAAGTTTGATTTGATTTTAAAAGAAAGAAATTATGTTTTTTCATATTTCCAGAATTTCCACTTTTGTTTTTGTCCTTAGTACTTTACTATGTAGGGACAATACTTTAAAGGTATTGGCTAACATTTACCACAGTTAAAAAAATCTGAGCTACATGATTCCCCATGTTACCATTGTCTTTGATAAGGTCTAAAAATGACGCCCTGAAAAAATTGTATTTCAAAATGGTTATTTAGTGCTTTAAAAAAGTGAAAATCGTAAGTTGATCGGATTCACCTGCCCATTTTTCCCCATAGACTTACTGTGTGTACACCTACGCTATTTAAACTCGCCCTGAGTTTTAATTGTTTATTCATGCATAACTTGCCATTGGCAGTGTAACTTTCCAAACCTTTGTATTCTAGAGTGTTTATTTGTCCACATGAACACTACTATATAGTTCAGATATCAAAATTTGACAATTTTTTATATTGAAGCTCCACAATGTTAGCCTATCACTTTAAGTTTCAAAAGTTATTTCTCTTAGTACAACAATTTTTTTTTCACTGAAACCGACTTTGAATTCATTCAAGCATAGTTACTAATTGGGTAGGAGATATATTTGACATTTAAGGGATTAAAGGATACTTAGTCAGGGGGGTGGAGGGTAGTCAAATTTTATGTTTTAAAGTGTCCATACCCGATAGAGGGCTTCATCACACTGACTCTG
>JZLH01S0063221.1:22017-32923 GCA_001188425.1 Eucidaris tribuloides | reverse complement strand
AATCGGGTTGAAATCAACATGCGCTGCGCGTAAAGTCGTCGCGTGTATTATGTACGTACCGTGCGAATAACGTAGTCGTACTAACCTAGCGATGTCGCCAATGTTGCATGTTGAAGTAACAGTTAGGCCTAATCCTCAATTCTCAAAGACAAGACCGGGTAGATCTACTTGATTTATCTCTTTGTATTTTTTACTATCGGCTATCTTCAGTATTAATGTTCTAAATCCTGAAAACCTCTTCATCAGTAGGCCTATTCCGTGTCTTTACAGCTACCTTGTCGCGCTAGCTCGCGCTAAACGCCGTGCACGTACCAAAGATCCTAAAGCGCCGCGCTGCTACGCGGTGCTGTATCATCTTTGGTGCATACAGGTACGCGCGTACGTACGTGTGTGCGCGGGCAAGATCGAGGGTTTACGACGACCTATCACAGGGTTTGGGGTGCCTATCATTTGACCTTAGGTCAAGTGACAGGCACCCTAAACCCTCGAGGCAATGATAGATAGATTATCGCCGTGTCACGTTATACAGTTTTGACCAATCAATGATAAGAATCTTTATATGAGGTATATAATACACTGTAGTATATTGTGTTAGAACATAGTAATAACACTAACAGTAGGTAGTAGTAGTAAAAAAAATAAAGAGTTGCCGTGTTGTACAGAATTCCACTGACCCACTAGAAAAACCCTGTGCATCATCTGTTAAATTGGGAACCCAAAATGCACAAAGAAATGGTCAAATTAGGTAAAATTTGCATGAAATGTGACATAACCTCTCATCTTTAAAACATGAACCCATTCATCTTAATTGTTTATCCATTGACCCAAACTTGGAAAAAATGTGACTAGCCATTGTTCTCTTCAAAAGCAATGTACTCAGTCATGCATGACACCAGTGATGCAAGTGAGGTATCATTAGGAAGAGGAAAAGTTGCTCTTTACCGACATTATACTTTATAAATTTCTATAATAAAAATAGTTTGCAATATTTTAGCTGTAAACATGGATTACCTTTTTTCTGATAAACACTGTATAAGAATTGATTGTATTGTGATCAATTGTTGGTAATGCTGATATCATATTGAGTTTGAGTGTTGTCAGTACATGTATATTCATTACATAATAATTGACCAATCAGATTGTTGGGATTCTTCTGCTCCTTTTATAGTAAAAAATGACATTAACTCTTAGCATGCCAA
This sequence comes from Eucidaris tribuloides, assembly GCA_001188425.1. Taxonomy (NCBI): domain Eukaryota; kingdom Metazoa; phylum Echinodermata; class Echinoidea; order Cidaroida; family Cidaridae; genus Eucidaris; species Eucidaris tribuloides. The sequence goes on along the minus strand of JZLH01S0063221.1, from coordinate 31,724 downwards.
AGTTGCAAATATGCACCACAGTTCCACACAATACATGCAATGTTGATAGGGGTGTAATTTCCATGGCATATTATGAGTGAACATTGCAAACCTATCCAGTAAAGGTCTGTAATATATGGCAAAACTGTGAAAACTTGGCAGCTGAACTTAGAGACACTATATAACATTGTGGAAGACCTGTTAAAAAAAAAATGTCAAACTTTGCTGTCTGACATATCTGAAAGTGTTTGAAAGGACAGATAAACACCCTAGAACACAAACGTTTAGACAGTTATGCTGTCACATGTAAATTATCTACAGATAAAAATCGGCACATGAATTTTTCTTGGCCGATGAAAATTCTGCAACACAGCAGTCTATGGGGTAAACTGGAATGGACTCTCAATGAATTTTACTTTTCAAGGCACTTAATGATCATTTTGAACTGTATTTTTTTCAGGGCTTCACTTTTAGACCTTATCAAAGACACACGGGGAATCATATAGGTCACAGTTTTTTTAAATGGAAATATTGTTATACAGTGCCTTTAATCTCACTACTGAGCCCTTCAGCAGACATGCTAAAAAAGATATACAGCAAAATCTGTCTATCCTCAGGAAAGTGGAAAATTTGGGCTTTATAGAAAGGTGTCTTTCCCCCATTCCCCATGCTACTAGTATCTCTGATAAGGTCTAAAAATGAAACCCAGAAAAAGTGCAGTTCAAAACAATATGTGCTTTGAAAAAGTGAAAATAATTGAGCAACCATTCCAGTTCCCCCCCCCCCCATAGACTGCTGTGTTGCAGAATTTTTGTCAGCGGACGATAATTCATGTGTCCCATTTTATCTATAGGCCTACATATTTTTTGAGTAACAGCATAACAGTCTGAAGTTTTGTGTTTATTTGCCATTCAAACACTGTCGGATAATGTAAGATAGCAAAATTTGACAATTTTCAAATGGAGTTTCCACAATGTTATATAGTGTCTTTACACATATAATTTTGTCTCCAGGAGCATCATTTTGGTGGCCACTTTAGACGAGTTGGCTGCTCTATATTGCAGTTTGAGACAATCTGAACGGAAACTGAATTACAACTGCACTTAACCATGTACACCATTATTTCATCGCTGAATTCACAAAGTGGCACAACCCCTAAAAATCGCACCCAAAGTCAATTTGTTTCGTTTTTTTGTTAAGTTTTAGCATTCTCTAGCCATGGTCTTTCATTTCACCAAAGTTTAGAACCGAACTCTCTCTATTTAATGAGATAATTAAAGTAGTCTCAAAGCCTCAAAATCCACAACTATAATCGACACGCAGGCGCGGTCACGGGCGCCGCTCCTAGTCTAGTCTAAAGCCTCAATTCCTCCGCGATACGGAAAACAGAGAAAAATCGCGGAAATGGGCAGTGTAACGCGGAGACTGGAAAATCATAAAATCATAAAAAGTAATAACCTTGAAATTGGTAGTAATTTTTTTTAAAAATAGAACAAATATTAAAATGTCTAAAACCATTTTTTAACTAAATAATACCATTACCAATCATTACTCTAGTGTAAGTTTGATGACCTAGCAAACCCCTCTGCTGGCCATCTTTCTCACAACCATGACTATGGCTGCTCCTTTTCACTGAGGCCGAGTTGTAATCATGCAAGTATGAGGTAATATATGGTGTTTACATACATGATTTTGAGTAACGCGGGAAATTGCGGAAAATGGAAAAATGGAGGCCAGTCTAGTCTGCATAGATCCCAAGCGCTTGAATTCCATGAAGCGGCACCCACTTACAGTTTATCGCTTTAAAAATCCCCCATCGACTATCCAATGTGATATTTCCATACAGGATTGACAAGATCTGTAGTCGGTAAGTTTTTTTCATCCTGTTTTATGTCAATAAATCGTGTTTATAATGAAAAGATGGCAAGCTTTTATTCTGTATCATGCAACATACATTGGTCATTGCAACACCTATATCTATATTTGTTTTTGTGTATTTTACAGTCGTGGTCTAAATTTTTTAATCTTATTTAGATATGAACTTGTCAGAGACTTTGTCTCTTTACTGAATTAGTGACAGGCCTAAATGTAGAATTGTAGGTACCTTTTTTAAAACTGTTGCTTAACATTCAATACATGTTTGTTTTTCAGTAGCCAGTAGGAAGGTTTTGTTGCCTTCCCAAAAAAATGAAATAAATATTATAAATGTTATATCATCAACAAACTACAAGTATCATGAGAGATTGTAATTCCGGACAGGTTTAGTATCTGGACACAGCACATTTATAGAACGGCGTTTTATGCCCTTCCTCAGTTTTGAGCACAGAGAATACAGTTGTGCCTGGAAAACCAGTGGAGGAAACAACAGCAGTCCTCCCTTGTTCAGACTCAAGCACTGAAAATATGATGATTCCTAACTGCCAACTGGTTGGGAAAAGAAAAGCAGATCTCCTATCTTCAGACTCAGGCAAGGTGACTACAATGATTCCTGACTGCCAACCAGTTGGGAAAATAATAGATCTCTCTTCTTCAGTCTCTAGCAAGGAGACTCCAGTCATACCTCATGAATCTGATGCAATAGGAATAGCAGATCTCCCTTCTTCAGATTCCGGAAAGGGTAATCCAGAAGCGCCTAGAAAACCAGATCAAGGAACAAGACAAGGCGTGATGGCTTAGTAACCGGCGTGATGGCTTAGTGGATAGAGCGTCCGTCTCACATGTGGAAGGTTGCGGGTTCGAGCCCCGGCCGGGTCATACCAAAGACTTTTAAAAATTGTACCTTCTGCTTTCTAGCCAGGTGCTCGGCATTCTAAAATAGAGAAGGGTAATGATTACATTTTTGTTATGCAGGGCCCACTGGAAGAGCAGTCTATCAGACTGAAGTGGCTACCCTGGGTAAATAAGACATTATTATTATCATTATTACAAGAGCAGATCTTCCTTCTTCAGATTCCCAAAAGGATAATCCAGAAGTGCCTAGAAAACCAAATCAAGGAACAAGAACCCTACTTCAGATTCCCAGCAGGGTAATCCAGAAGTGCCTAAAAATCCCAATCAACGAGCAACAGCAGATGTCCCTTCTTCAGACTCGGACAAGGAGACTCCATTTATTGCTAATGAACCTAATGTGATAGGAAAAGCAGATCTCCCTTATTCAGATTCCAAAGAAGAGAACCCAGGAACGCCTAGAAGACCAGATGAAGAAACAACAGCAGACGTAGCATTTTCATGCGTAAGTAAGGAGACTTCTGATCAACCACAAGAGAAGGGAATGGCAGATCCTTTCATTTCTTTGGAGGATGAGTTGCTTCTGCTCCGGTAACCAAGCTACGTCTTTCTGAGGAAGATAACACACAAAATCAACAACCAGAGGATTTCATGGTGGATGGAGATGTATCATTGCCTCTGACTGAAAAACTATAAAAAAAAACGGCACGGAGCGGAAATTTTCTTGTGAAGACTCTTGAGGAATAAAGGTGAATCCTACCGAAAAGACAAACAAAAACATGCTCCACTGACTTCTTGCTGTAGCCAAACCTGCAGGCAGCGCAATCTCACATGCTCCGAGTTTTCTCTTGAGGACCGCAAGAGCGTGTGTGATCTCAGAATAGCCTCAACGAACCTCTTCTTTTTCAGAAACAGTAAAATGAACACCCTGGGAAGGAAATTAACCTTTGAAATAGGCATAGTGACAAAAACATTTGTAGCGAATATTTAGGCCCTACCCTCTCTCCGCCCTACTTCTCTGTAAATGTTTAGACAATATTTTCCTTCATTTTCACCCCTTCAAGGGTGTAATCAGGACCACTACTTTTAGTATAAAACTATAGTTTGGGACTTGAAGCAAACATTTCCACTTAAACAGAGTTCAAATGATCAGTGTTGTTAAAGCAACATTTACAAATCACGTGCAAAACACACACACACACACACATCACAGCACACACACACACACACACACACACACAACCCTACAATAGCGTACATTGTGGTATCCCATTATTCTTCTCATTGCCTTAAACTTTTCCTCCGTCATTTTTACTCCCACAATGCTGACGGAATAAATGGCCAACCATGTGTTCATTTACTACAGCGGTACTCCGGGTAATGTCCTATATGTAAGTACACACACACACACACACACACACTATCATACACCACAGCCCACACATACACACACACCCACTCAGCCACCCCACAAGCCACACCACACTCAGCCCCCACAAGCACACAACACATAGCCCCCCCCCCCCCCAAAAAAAAAAAATATACACACAGATACACACACTAACACACACAAGCATACACAAGCCCCCCCATGTACATATGCACACATATAAACCACACTGCCCGCACAAGCACACATACAGCCATACAGACATATTTACATTTAGACCAAGACCCTACACAAAGAAAAAATATACACTGATGTAATAATGTGTTGGTGTTCAATACCTGTATCATTTATTATCAGTGAATAGAGGAAACTAAACAATAAAGAGAAATACATTTTCCACTGAGAATTTTTAGGTTTCATTGTTTTACTAAGCCTTAATTAACATGATTTTTTTAAATAAATATTTCAATCAATGTGCTGACTTGGTGGATTTGCAATTGCACTCATACTGTTTAATCTTTAACCTGGCAAAAAAAGTATAAACCTGTTACAAAGAATAGTATACAAATATGACTGCCCCCCATGAGGCGAGGGGCTGGAAATTATCACTCCGAGGGCTGTTCATACGGCCCTTCGATCATCCCCGAGGCGCAGGCCGAGGGTGTTGATAAAGGGCCGTTATGAACGAGCACCGAGGGAGCGATATTTGAAACCACCATATCGATTACAGAGCAGTCAATATTTAGTTTTATATTACCTCCATCCTCTTAAATGATTCATGAATCAGTCTAACTGTAAGTCACAGTCAACAGATTACGTGTGGCATGAAGAGAATTCCGATTATTAAATCACTCACAATCATGTTGGGGGAAAATCGGTTTGAAATCAACATGCCGCTGCGCGTTAAAGTCGTCCGCGGTATTATGTACGTACCGTGCCGCAATAACGTAGTCGTACTAACCTAGCGATGTCGCCAATGTTGCATGTTGAAGTAACAGTTAGGCCTATCCTCAATTCTCAAGACAAGACCGGGTAGATCTACTTGATTCATCTCTTTGTTATTTTTTACTACTAAATCGGCTTCTTCAGATTAATGCTTCTAAATCCTGAAAACCCTTCATCAGTAGGCCTATTTCCGTGTCTTTCAAGCTACCTTGTCGCAGCTAGCTCGCGCCTAAACGCCGTGCACGTACCAAAGGCATCCTAAAGCGCCGCCGCTGCTACCGCGGTGCTGTATCATCTTTGCGTGCATACAGGTAACGCGCGTACGTACGTGTGTGCGCGGGCAAGACGAGGGTTTACGACGACCTATCAACAGGGTTTGGGGCTGCCCTATCATTTGACCTTAGGTCAAGTGACAGCACCCTAAACCCTCGAGCAATGATTTAGATAGATTATCGCGCGTCGTGTCACGTTAAATTTTTACAAAGTTTTGACCAAATCAATGATAAGAATCTATTATATGAGGTATATATACACTGTAGTATATTGTGTATAGAAATAGTAATAAAACACACAGTAACAATCAATAGGTAGTAGTAGTAAAAAAATAAAGAGTTGGCGTTTCGCTACAGCAATGTCCACTGACCCACTAGAAAAACCCTGTGCATCATCTGTTAAATGGGAACCCAAAATGCACAAGAAATGGTCAAATTAGGTAAATTTGCATGAAATGTGACATAACCTGTTCATCTTTAAACATGAACCCATTCATCTTAATTGTTATCCATTGACCCCAACTTGGAAAAAATGTGACTACCATTGTTCTCTTCAAAAGCAAGTACTCAGTCATGCATGACACCAGTGATGCAAGTGAGGTATCATTAGGAAGAGGAAAAGTTGCTCTTTACCGGACATTATACTTATAAATTCTATAATAAAATAGTTTGCAATATTTTAGCTGTAAACATGATTACCTTTTTTCTGATAAACACTGTATAAGAATTGTTGTATTGCTGATCAATTGTTGGTAATGCTGATATCATATTGAGTTTGAGTGTTTGTCAGTACATGTATATTCATTACATAATAATTGACCAATCAGATTGTTGGGATTCTTCTGCTCCTTTTATAGTAAAAAATGACATTAACTCTTAGCATGCCAAAGTTGCAAATATGCACACAGTTCCACACAATACATGCAATGTTGATAGGGGTGTAATTCATGGCTATTATGACGTGAACATTGCAAACCTATCCAGTAAAGGTCTGTAATATATGGCAAAACTGTGAAAACTTGGCAGCTGAACTTAGAGACACTATATAACATTGTGGAAGACCTGTTAAAAAAAAAAATGTCAAACTTTGCTGTCTGACATATCTGAAAGTGTTTTGAAAGACAGATAAACCCTAGAACACAAACGTTTAGACAGTTATGCTGTCACATGTAAATTATCTACAGATAAAATCGGCACATGATTTTTCTTGGCCGCATGAAAATTCTGCAACACAGCAGTCTATGGGGTAAACTGGAATGACTCTCAATGAATTTTACTTTTCAGGCACTTAATGATCATTTTGAACTGTATTTTTTTCAGGGCTTCACTTTTAGACCTTATCAAAGACACACGGGGAATCTATAGGTCACAGTTTTTAATGGAAATATTGTTATACAGTGCCTTTAATCTCACTACTGAGCCTTCAGCAGACATGCTTAAAAAGATATACAGCAAAATCTGTCTATCCTCAGGAAAGTGGAAAATTTGGGCTTTATAGAAAGGTGTCTTTTCCCCATCCCATGCTACTAGTATCTCTGATAAGGTCTAAAAATGAAACCCAGAAAAAAGTGCAGTTCAAACAATATGTGGCTTTGAAAAAGTGAAAATAATTGAGCAACCATTCCAGTTCCCCCCCCCCCATAGACTGCTGTGTTGCAGAATTTTTGTCAGCGGACGATAATTCATGTTCCCATTTTATCTATAGGCCTACATATTTTTGAGTAACAGCATAACGTCTGAAGTTTTGTGTTTATTGCCATTCAAACACTGTCGGATAATGTAAGATAGCAAATAAAATGACAATTTTCAAATGGAGTTTCCACAATGTTATATAGGTCTTTACACATATAATTTTGTCTCCAGGAGCATCATTTTGGTGGCCACTTAGACGAGTTGGCTGCTCTATATTGCAGTTTGAGACAATCTGAACGGAAACTGAATTACACTGCCACTTAACCAGTACACCATTTATTCATCGCTGAATTCACAAATGGCACAACCCCTAAAAATCGCACCCCAAAGTCAATTTGTTTCGTTTTTTTGTTAAGTTTAGCATTCTCTAGCCATGGTCTTTCATTTTAACCAAAGTTTAAACGAACTCTCTCTATTTAATGAGATAATTAAAGTAGTCTCAAAGCCTCAAAATCACAACTATAATCGACACGCAGGCGCGGTCACGGGCGCCGCTCCTAGTCTAGTCTAAAGCCTCAATTCTCCGCGATACGGAAACAGAGAAAAATCGCGAAATGGCAGGTAACGCGAGACTGGAAAATCATAAAATCATAAAAAGTAATAATCTTGAAATTGGTAGTTTAAAATAGACAAATATTAAAATGTCTAAACCATTTTTTAACTAATAATACCATTACCAATCATTATCTAGTGTAAGTTTGATGACCTAGCAAACCACTCTGCTGGCCATCTTTCTCACAACCATGACTATGGCTGCTCCTTTTCACTGAGCCGAGTTGTAATCATGCAAGTATGAGGTAATATATGTGTTTACATACAATGATTTTGAGTAACGCGGGAAAATTGCGGAAATGGAAAAATGGAGGCAGTCTAGTCTCATAGATCCCAAGCGCTTGAATTCCATGAAGCGGGACCACTTACAGTTTATCGCTTTAAAATCCCCATCGACTATCCAAGTGATATTTCCATACAGATTGGACAAGATCTGTAGTCGGTAAGTTTTCATCCTGTTTTTGTCAATAAATCGTGTTTATAATGAAAAGATGGCAAGCTTTTATTCTGTATCATGCAACATACATTGTCATTGCCACACCTATATCTATATTTGTTTTTGTGTATTTTACAGTCGTGGTCTAATTTTTTAATCTTATTTAGATATGAACTTGTCAGAGACTTTGTCTCTTTACTGCAATTAGTGACAGGCCTAAATGTAGAATTGTAGGTACCTTTTTTAAACTGTTGCTTAACATTCAATACATGTTTGTTTTCAGTAGCCAGTAGGAAGTTTTGTTTCCTTCCCAAAAAAATGAAATAAATATTATAAATGTTATATCATCAACAAACTACAAGTATCATGAGAGATTGTAATTCGCCGACAGGTTTAGTATCTGGACACAGCACATTATAAGAACGGCGTTTTATGCCTTCCTCAGTTTAGCACAGAGAATACAGTTGTGCCTGGAAAACCAGTGAGGAACAACAGCAGTCCTCCCTTGTTCAGACTCAAGCACTGAAAATATATATTCCTAACTGCCAACTGGTGGGAAAAGAAAAGCAGATCTCCTATTTCAGACTCAGGCAAGGTGACTACAATGATTCCTGACTGCCAACCATGTGGAAAATAATAGACTCTCTTCTTCAGTCTCTAGCAAGGAGACTCCAGTCATACCTCATGAATCTGATGCAATAGGAATAGCAGATCTCCTTCTTCAGATTTCCGGAAAGGGTAATCCAGAAGCGCCTAGAAACCAGATCAAGAACAAGACAACGTAGATGGCGCTTGTACACCGGCGTGATGGCTTGTTAGGATAAGCGTCCGTCTCACATGTGGAAGGTTGCGGGTTCGAGCCCCGGGGGTCATACCAAAGACTTTTAAAAAATTGTACCTTCGCTTTCTAGCCAGGTGCTCGGCATTCTAAAAATAAAGTAATGATTACATTTTTGTTATGCAGGCCCACTGGAAGAGCAGTCTATCAGACTGAAGTGGCTACCTGGGGAAATAGACATTATTATTATCATTATTACAAGAGCAGATCTTTCCTTCTTCAGATTCCCAAAAGGATAATCCAGAAGTGCCTAGAAAACAAATCAAGGAACAAGAACCCTACTTCAGATTCCAGCAGGTAATCCGAAGTGCTAAAAATCCCAATCAACGAGCAACAGCAGATGTCCTTCTTCAGACTCGACAAGGAACTCCATTTATTGCTATGAACCTAATGTGATAGGAAAGCAGATCTCCTTATTCAGATTCCAAAGAAGAGAACCCAGGGGACGCCTAGAAGGACCAGATGAAGAAAAACAGCAGACGTAGCATTTTCATGCGTAAGTAAGGAGACTTCTGATCAACCACAAGAGAAGGAATGCAGATCCTTTCATTTCTTTGGAGGATGAGTTGCTTCTGCTCGTAACCAAGCTACGTCTTTCTGAGGAAATAAACACACAAAATCAACAACCAGAGGATTTCATGGTGGATGGAGATGTATCATTGCCTCTGACTGAAAAACTATAAAAAAAACGGCACGGAGCGCGAATTTTCTTTGTGAAGACTCTTGAGGAATAAAGGTGAATCCTACCGAAAAGACAAACAAAAACATGCCTCACTGACTTCTTGCTGTAGCCAAACCTGCAGGCAGCGCAATTCACATGCTCCGAGTTTTCCTCTTGGAGGACGCGCAAGATGCGTTGTGTGATATCAATTTTTC
>JZLH01S0063221.1:8134-21992 GCA_001188425.1 Eucidaris tribuloides | reverse complement strand
ACATTTTTGACCTCACAGATTTCCATGAACAAAGAAGCTGGATAGCCAGGCACATTGACATTAAAGTGAATGATAAGGGAAAACGACTCTCATATTTCCTTCCAAGATCTCACACTTTCCATGAATAGCTTCTGGTGTGTAAAACATTGTTCATTGATACAGCTGGAATCACTACAAGGCAAATACACACTGTCGTTGCAAAGATCCAACCATGTGGCATAATTGAAAAGGAAAGGAGAGGTGGTAGGTAGGGAAATACTAAAGAACCCAATGAAGCTCTCAGACAGCAAGTATAAAATTATACTGATCATTTTCCTTGTGTAGAGAGCCATTACTGTCGATCCACATCAACTTGTCAGTATCTCTCCTCAGATCTAAGCCCAGCAATCATACACAAGACGTACAAAACAGAATCTCCTAATGGTGCATCAATCACTTTCTACAAATCAATCCTAGAAAGCCTGAACTTGAAATTCCACAGACCAAAGAAAGACCTTTGTGGTCTGTGTGATACGTCTGTGCGAGGATCTACCACTCGAAGAGAAGCATTGCAGACTAAGTATGAACTACACATCACATACCTGCCAACCGTTCCCATTTTTCCAGGGCAGTTCTGGTCTTATTACAGTAACTAGGCGGTGCGTTCAACAACAAAAATGTAGATTAAAATAAGAATAGAACATGAATGACCAAAATAAATGAAACTACTGAACCAAGTGCACTGGTTACTATAGTGATTTTAATGCAACGCCCAAATTGTAATGCAAATGCCGTGTTTACATTCACTGGTGAGTGCCGGAACAAAAGGTTTGTTTCATTCATGCTTTTTCTCATAAGAAAAATTTTGATTCAGCTGTTTCAAATATTTTTCTCATTCGCATTCTTATCTCATTTTTTTTAATTATGTAAACTTTTTATTGTTTACTCTACTGCCTAATAACTGTAATAAGACCAGAACTGCCCTGAAAAAATCGGGACGGTTGGCAGGTATGATATCAGCGAAAAAGAAAAAGTCTGTGAATTGAAGGAAGAAGCTAAGGCCAGGGCAAAGTCAGACAAGGAATACTGTTCAGCAATGTTTGATTAGAACAAAGTGTCAAAAATCAGAGCTTTTTCTACAAAAGGCACCTTGCTAATTATACCATTACCATGTACAAACTTGCAACCAAGGAGGGCATCTGCTTTCTGTCTCAAAATGGGCAGACTCGTAGAGGGGCAAATGAAATTGCGTCAAACCTTAAACCGGTTTTTGGTAGAGGAAGATTCCAAAGGTATAAAAACAACAGGGTTTTTCTCCGATGGCTGCATCGGCTAAAATAAGAATTCAGTACTACCTGCTATGATGCTGCACTTTATCAAGACTTCTGCAAGTGTCGAGACGATTGGTCTCAATTTTTTTAGACCAATCACGGACAGAGTGAAGGAGACAGCATGCACAGTGTGTCAGTGTCATAGAGAAGCGTATGAAACAGCAGACCAATCTTTTCCTTCCAGCTCAGTTGGCTACCATTTGTAGAATGGCAAAGGAAACACAGCGAAGATACAATGTTGTATCTGTAACAGCTGCAGACATCCACGACTGGAAGACATACAGCCAAAAGAAGGGCATCCTTTGAGTGCCGTCAACGGATGATGGCACACCAGTAGACTGGACCAAAGAAAATGGCATATGAAAAAAATCACATTTTGTATTGTCTGAAATGATTATTTAGTACATTTTGAAAGGAAAGTGATTTAATTCAATTGTTCTGATTACCTTCAAGAAACTGCATGAACTTTTAAATAACTCAATTTTATCTGGTGTAAATACTCACTCATAAGATTTTCAATGAAATCTGATACACAAAGTGGGTGAAACAGACACTGTACAGAAATGATTGACGTTCACTATTAAAGTTTGCGACATGAGAGAATATTGGAGAGTTAGCAGAATGAACAGTCATCCAGAGAGAAAGATGGCGAGTTCATGTAAGATGTAGAAAAGGGCCAGCATTGAGTGGGCAGAATAAATCGATGATGACTAAATGTTCTGAAGTCTAATACGTGATGACGTAGAAATGTTGTAGAATATGCACAAATTTTTCACGTGTGTTTACTCGTAGGAATCTAAATTTCCTATCTAAAAAGAACTGGATCTAATGTAGTTAGCAGCTTAGCATCAATATTCATCAAATTCAATCAAATCCTGCAGAAATCTTAGAGTAATTGTAATCTCAGTGTAGTAAAAAGATTAATTAATCATGTAAATCTACAGAAATCATACGTTAAGATATTTTACTAGAAAACATCAATAGTGAGCATTCTTTACGACTGCAACACTTGTGTCATTTCATGAAATATGTTACTGAACTTACTCGCACCGTCGACTCATGACAACACAGCGCGACATGAGCGCTTGTGCCATTTCAAGAGAGTTTTAGATGTGCAAAATCATGCACACCATGTGTAACCCAACGCCAAATGGCGTTTCATGATTTTTTTTATAAGTGCACAACTGTGCGCACATGCGTGGTACAACACCAAGTGCCATTTTGTGGACTTTTCGTAGGCCAAAGCAATATTTCCACCTTATAACACATGTGATTGAAGCTTTGCTGTGTTAAGACTTGACCTTAGTCTGATAAGTTTCTACATGGAAGGAGGGAGCAGATATGTGGCTTTCTGTCTTTGCTTGATTCATTCAAGTTAACTTTAGAACACATGGCAATGAGCAGTTAAAAAACAGATAAAATCTTGCTAATCATAACATTACCGTGTACAAACTTGCAACCAAGGAGGGCATCTGCTTTCTGTCTCAAAATGGGCAGACTCGTAGAGGGGCAAATGAAATTGCGTCAAACCTTAAACCAATTTTTGGTAGAGGAAGATTCCAAAGGTATAAAAACAACAGGGTTTTTCTCCGATGGCTGCATCGGCCAAAATAAGAATTCAGTACTACCTGCTATGATGCTGCACTTTATCAAGACTTCTGCAAGTGTGGAGACAATTGGTCTCCATCTTTTTTTAGACCAATCACGGACAGAGTGAAGGTGACAGCATGCACAGTGTGTCAGTGTCATAGAGAAGCGTATGAAACAGCAGACCAATCTTTTCCTTCCAGCTCAGTTGGCTACCATTTGTAGAATGGCAAAGGAAACACAGCGAAGATACAAGGGTGTATCTGTAACAGCTGCAGACATCCACGACTGGAAGACATACAGCCAAAAGAAGGGCGTCCTTTGAGTGCCATCAACGGATGATGGCACACCAGTAGACTGGACCAAACTCAAGGCAATCAAAATCTTAAAAACAGAGGAAGACAGCATCTTCTTCAAAACTCATTCTATCTTATTTATTTTCATTTTTCTCTTATCTCCCAGTTTTTAACTTTGTTATGGTCATTATTCATATCCGTTCTCCTTTCATTACCACAAATTATCTCATTGGGGCCTACAGTTTTACAAGCTCGATTTCATGTAGATCCCATTCATATTTTTCTTGGTTATATCAGTACTCCACTTGAAAATCAGTTTTGCTACATTGACCACTTTAAAACATTGTTATTTATACAATTTTCATGGATTGTAATTTCATTATATTGTACTTTACTTTCAAAATGTTATTGTTATATGAGAAATATGAAAATAAATGAAATTAAAAGAAAATGGCATATGAAAAAAATCACATTTTGTATTGTCTGAAATGATTATTTAGTACATTTTGAAAGGAAAGTGATTTAATTGTTCTGATTACCTTCAAGAAACTGCATGAACTTTTAAACAACTCAATTTTATCTGGTGTAAATACTCATTTCATCAAGGAAATCAAATACACAAAGTGGGTGAAACAGACAATGTACAGAAATGATTGACGTTCACTATGAAAGTTTGCGACATGAGAGAATATTGATGGATGATTTAAAGAGAGAGTTAGCAAGATGAACAATCATCCAGAGGGAAAGATGGTGAGTTCATGTAAGATGTAGAAAAGGGTCAGCATTGAGTGGGCAAGATAAATAGATGACTAAATGTTTTTAAGTCTAATACGTGATGACGTAGAAATGTTGTAGAATTTGCACAAATTTTTCACGTGTGTTTACTCGTAGGAATCTAAATTTCCTATCTAAAAAGAACTGGATCTAGTTAGCAGCTTAGCATCAATATTCATCAATTTCAATCAAATCCTGCAGAAATCTTAGAGTAATTGTAATCTCAGTGTAGTAAAAAGATTAATTAATCATGTAAATCTACAGAAATGATACATTAAGATCCTTAAACTGTCCTGAAAGACGTGTTACACTAATGTTTGTGATATTTTACTAGAAAACGTCAATAATAGTGAGCGTTCTTTACGACTGCAACACTTGTGTCATTTCATGAAATATGTTACTGAACTTACTCGCACCGTCGACTCATGACAACACAGCGCGACATGAGCGCTTGTGCCATTTCAAGAGAGTTTTAGATGTGCAAAATCATGCACACCATGTGTAACACAACGCCAAGTGGCATTTCATGATTTTTTTTCAAAGTGCAAAATTGTGTGCACATGCGTGGTACAACACCAAGTGCCATTTTGTGGACTTTTCATAGGCCAAAGCAATATTTTCCACCTTACAACACATGTGATTGAAGCTTTGCTGTGTTAAGACTTGACCTTAGTCTGATAAAGTTTCTACATGGAAGGAGGGAGCAGATATGTGGCTTTCTGTCTGTGCTTGAATCATTCAGGTTAACTTCAGAACACATGGCAATAAGCATCTGAAAAACAGATAAAATCTTTATTCCCATTTTACTCAAAAAATGATATCATGCATCTGTGGTCACACGAGCCACTTTGTGAATTCAGCAACGATTTGTCTATATGTATCGATGTTGTCAACCCATCTCCCAGAAAGCAACCTGCTTAATCAACTCATGCATTGAGCCAAATGAGGGTGCATGGATTGCGAATGCAAAAATTGCAAATTTCTAGAAAAATTAGCTAAAATCCCATCGGAGGGTCCAATCAAATCATGGAGAAACATCCAAGATGCTGGAGACTAGTCGCTGGTGTCTGAGATCCAGGAACTGTGACAATGGGCACTACGACCAGCTGTGCCGATGACTGGACTTAATATTGACTTCCACATGCTCCTCCCGTGCCTGTTGATGAAGAGGAAAAAAGAATAAATATTACTCGATTTGTATATTTATTTTATCTACATATGTGACCCGTCACGATACGCTGATAAAGTCGCACAACCCAAAAGTAAGGACAGTTCCAAATATCATAATTATTATATAATTATTATTATCATTATAGTATGAAAGTAAAGTGTCCTCAAAACTCAAAAGTTATATGACCTTCACATGTTGCAAAAGATTGAACATCTATATTTCTCACCCAAAGTATTTTTCTTTCTGTGTTCTTTTTACGTTTATGCCTCAAAAGATGTGCGACTTTATCAGGGTATCGCGGTGACGGGTCACATATACATACTTTTTTTTCCCTTCATGGGGGGGGGGGGTGTGCAAGAGGAGGGGGGATATTTATTTATGAAATACATGCTATACAGATATATGCATCTTTACATGTACCTGGAAAAAAAAATATTTCACTATCTTAATGGAGTAAGCGCCACACATTTACCATGCATGTGAAAGAATTATGAACCTATTTGAAAGTTTTTAAAAAAATTAAAAAAACATACTCAGCTTCTTGATGTGTGTGTCCATCATCAATGTTATTACATTATTTTGTCTGACTGGGCAAGTATTAAGTACTATGTTTCAACATTTTAGATTTCAATGAAACCCCCCATATATCATCTTGATTTATCAACATGGATATGATTAGTATGCAAATGAACAGGTAAAGGATGATTTTTTTAATTACATGTTAGTGAAGTAACCTTGTTTTGTAATGGAAGTCAGAAAGGAACATGTAGGGTATCCAAATAAGGTGTCTAAATTTGCGCAAGACCTGAACTAAAAACAGTCGTAAAATCTTAGAGCAAAATTTGAATTTAAGTCATTGCGAAATTTTACCCCACCCCAAGTCATTTTAAGGTTACAAAATACCTCTTCCCTGGCACCCTGAATACATTTATGCCTCCGACCACTTTGAGCCTGAGGTAGAACTTTACATTGAATAAACTCACAATTACAGAATAATTTTGTAAAGCTCACCAATTTCAATGTAGGCCATGGAACATCCTTCTGTAATTTGATACACATTTTACAATGCAAAGGAATGGTCTGCTTGTTGCAGGATGTTGTCACATTTCCATCCTACCCTGGCCAAGGTTGTCTCGGAGCAGTAGTTGTAGGTGTATCCCTCTGTTCCTCTTCCAGTAGTCCAAACAGGGTAATTCTGCAAAGAGTGATACAAATGTGAACTTATTCGAGTCTAAACTGCTGTTACAATAGATAATGTCCATTGATTGCACACCCTGAAATGAACAACTAAATAAGCTACCGGTAATATCACTTACAATGTACAGACTCCTAAAACCGCATCTCTCACAAAAGCCTTGGGGCTGAAAAGCCAGGTTTTGTAGAAATAAGCGCTGATAAAATTCGAATAGAATGCAATGACATAAACTTGCTCTTTGAATTTGAATTTTATACTGTCTGACTGCCAGATCTGATTTGTGTATCAAGATAGTGAAAACGGAATACCTGCTGATCAAAGCTTACAAGGTCTTAAACTCATACTAATGCAGTTGGATGACTGTCAAGCAGTCTTTGCTATGATTGGACTCTACCAAATTCAAAGTTAGTGAGTGAAAGCTGCATCCAGGGTCTGAAACCCAGACTACGTTACCAAATACAACTGCAACGGTCCAATTCCAAATGATTTATTGTTTACATTTCAAAATCTGTACAATGTGAATGTATGGATCCCAAATTTTGAACACTGCAGGTTTATGTTCCAGGCCTCGACAAAAACATATTTTTTCTACTGCCCAGTGGGCACTTTAATTTTAGATTCCAGTGCCCAACAGCAAAATCCAAATGTCAGATCTAGATGCAAGTTGTTTTTGTCAATTTGATCTCTGCTCACTGCTGAAAAAGGCACTGCCCAAGTGGGCAGGCTCTGTTTTTTTCTGAGTGCCCGACAACAATTTTCAGGTGCCCCAGGCACTCGGGCACCCACATTTGTCGAGCCCTGTGTTCCTATCTTTAGTGCGATCAATTTGAATAAAAAGGGTTTGGTGTGCAAATAAAAAGCATAGCCTTTATGAAACCATATGTTGCTAGATTATTTTCAGATCCCCAATAAACAATGCCTTCTGAAAAGGCACACCCATTCATGAGTAACCCTGTACAAGACAGGAAATAGGAAATAGTGTTCTGTTCAGAGACAGGGGGAAGGTGTGGATAGATGAAAGAATAGAAAATACATTTTTAGAATAAGGACTATTTCTTTTGTTCATGCGTTCTGTAGACTCTGGTTGACAGAAGTGAGCCAGCGCTGCATAGTGACTGGTGACAGTGGTCAACCATAGCGAGGAAACAATAAAGCACAAGTACAGTGTATATGGGTGTACGTAGCTTTGGTATATTCTTTTGTCAACCCACACATCAGAAAATAACATCAAACCCACTGAAAATCAATGATTGAAACAGGTTTGCAGACAGAAAATGAGTCATTAAAAAATATCAGATCAAGCCATTTGATTTATTTATCATTAATTTGATAATACAGAGATGAACAGCAAATTTATCTACACCACTGAAAATGTTGTAATGAAAAATTGTGGTGTTTAAAATTAGGGTTGCAAAGGTTGGAAACTTTCCGGGAATTTTGGAAACTTTCGATAGAAAGGTTCGGGAATTTTCAATGGCTGGAATTTTGGAATTTTCATATTTAGCATATTAAATGGAAAATTATTTTATTTTTTTGGAAAATTTCATCAGTTATGTGTTGTAATAGCACTTCTTCACATGAATGAAAATAGTTTTTACCTCTTTTTGGCTTGCTTGAGCCCCTTTGATCAGCTCAAATGAGAGAATGCAACACATTACACAGCGTGGAAGAGATGTAGCACTGTGAAATGACATTATCTGAATCCCACATTGTATCTGTAAATGTGAGCAAGTGCATCTACATGAAGTGACAAAAATTCCCTAAAATATGTATTTCATTGAGTGGACTTGTCCATCTTAATTGCTACTCGTCATGAAGTTTGAGTACATGTAAGAGTGCATCAGGCTGGTGCGTACATTAGATGTTTGGCTGGATGCACTGATATGTTGTAAACAACAGCAAGTTATGGACTCAAGAACCATTTATAAACAAACATAAATCATTGTTTTGACCTTGCTCCTTCTTCTTTGTGTTAAAGACTAAGAGTAACTGATTTGATATCATGATATTTCTGACAGTAGATAATTGTTGCATTTTTACACCGCAAATGCTAAATGTATGAAAATAAGCAAAGTTGCCGAAAGTTGCCGAAAATTCCTCAATAATTTCCGGAAAAATTTCAAAAATTCCCCATGGAAAGGTTTCCAACATTGAAAATTCCGGGGAATTTTTTTTGCAACCCTACGTTTAATTTTGGAACATGGTACGGTAAGTACATTATCCTATATGGAATAATGTCAGTTCCCGCCACCCGCAGCAACATTTTTACATTTTGAGTAATTTCTAAAAGATGGGAGAGTTTCAAGAGCAGCAATTTTCAGGCTATAGATCAATACAACTTAGTCTATCAAAAAAAAATACATAATTGGCAAAGAATTTCATTATTTAACGCATTACCAAAAGCTATAACTTGGGCTTTAAAGATTGGGTTATTGATTTGCACGTCAAAAAAACATCTATATGAATCAAATCAGCTGAAATCGAATCCAATGTGAAGATTAATAATAAATAAACTACTCTCATAGAGACTTGGGGTGAAATATTGAGTTTTTTGGTTAAATCTAGATGGTTAACTTCATCCTTTTTCGCATTTGCTCAGGAGCAAATTTTAAAAAATCCGCGGACGTCAAACGTGCACAGTGCCCGTTCAAAAAATGGTCCGATCAGCCATAGCCAAAGGTCACGCAGGAATATAGCCGATTGACGCAATCAAGCGCTCAAGCTCGTCTTGCTACGGTGGCACAGTAAACCACGACGCATTTTGATGCAAATAATAGACACCATTCTGGTATGCGATATTTTACTCAACAAAAGAAACATTGACACTCCATCACACTCCCACCCACGACGTCATGGATCTCAGACTTAACACATCGCCCCCACATTTGTTAGTAGCTAAAACTACCGTTTGGTATTAGAGATAATGAAGGGAAGTAATGGACTTGCAAATCCTAACCAATCCGTTTAACTAACCATTCAAGTGTACTCTTGAAATCGAAGCCTGTGTAGAAATGTAAGTTTTCCATCAGTCTCCATAAGAACTGCAACTAAACTGGCCATTGTCAACTGCCTCCAAGTACTTCCGTCTCTATGCAGAAATGTATTCCATGGTCATAGTTTGTTGAACTGATGAATACAGTCATTGTTGGAGTAGGCTTGCCGACTCTGCGAAGGTTAGTCGTGACCTGAAGCCTTGTCGTTCCTAACCAAACTAGCAAAGTCCATAGCCTGCAGTTGGAAAAATGGAAATAAAAAATGAAAAAAATCAGTAAATAACAAATAAATTAACAATAAGTAGTCTGTCAGCAACAATAAATAAAAATTTAGAAACCAGAAGAACTGCATGCAGCATGGCCAACGCTCTACGAAACGAGAAAGATATTTTTTGATAATGAAGAAGTAATTGCTTGAAAAAACAGTCATTGTAATTTTTCCCCAATTAGAATGGCACAAAGTGATCCAAAAGAAAACAGTAATTTGTGAGGCATTTATGCTGTTGTTTTGGACAGGAAATCCATGAAGATACCAGCAATTAAATGTGCACATTAATCGAGGGAAGCTCTTATTGCTTACCTGCATGCCTGAGAGCAAGTTATGAAAGCCGATAATTAATGTCAGTGGAAAAAAAAAGATGGGCGGCGAATATTGCACTCTTTTTGGAGGGGGGGGGGCCAAAGAAAGAAACAAAATGCATTGTTCGTCTCATACAAATGAATATGCACTGTCTTTTGTACACAAAATCTGTGACTCTGGTGGACAGAAGAGCAGTGGCTGGTGACAGTAGTCGACCGTAGCTAAGAAATGTAAGAAGTGCAGCAACGCACTGAAGGGCCGCGCTGTACACCATATACTATCAGCCCATAATGATTGATAATTCATTTGAATGCACTGACCTTTATAACCTAATATGCATTTACTGGCTCTGTGTTGTGTGGTTCGCCCGCGGCCCGGGCCCGGCTGGCTGCACACCATTCATCTCTTCAGGGCATAGACTGATTATAGGATCACTGAACACTCAGTCATCGTACCTATACTGAAAAACTACTGGTTCTGTATAGTCTACGATTAGTATAGAACTTTCACAAACATTTCTGTTAATGGTGAAGTGTTTTGTAGCATGTAATGTAAGTCAAAGTAAAAACAATCAATTTAAACTATCAATAAATTCATTTTGTGATGCTTTGCCGTTCATTATGTGAGATGTATTTACTGGCCAGTGTAATTTCTAGAAACTTTAGGTGACTGTAAATTATGTAGGCCGCTACTGTCTGTAGTGCTTATTGCTTGATTTTAGAAAAATTGACCATCTCCAAATTACATTTTAAAATTTAATGTCAAATATCATGGGCGCAGGGGGTCGCCGCGGGAGGTGGGGTGGTGGGAGGGAAGGGGCGCTTGCCCCATCCCCTGATATTCAAGGAATGAAAATCAGTGGGATTAAAGTGCTGGGAAAATTGATCGCTCCCCCCCGGCCCCCTCACAGTGTTTGATTTGGCGCATGAAGGATGGTTTGGCTGTGAAAACTGAGCTGTTTTTTTGTATACATCATTGTTTGGGCCGTGAAAAATTTATGACCAGCAATTTGCACTTTATTTTGGTTGCTTGGCATCACTGATGGCTGTCATGTTTGTGAACAGATATGATTTGGCCATGATAAGTCCCGTCCCCTACTCACCAGCGCCCTAGATTTTTATCGCTGGTGCTGCCGTGAGCTGCTGTAGCTCAAACACATATTTTTCCATTAGCTGTGTAATAATTAAATCAAAATGATTATGTAAAAAGTCCTAAACTGGAATAGTTCTGGAATTACACTCAATCCCAGTCTTTTATCATTTGTATAGGTTGGTGTGTTGTTCCTCTAGTTCTCTCAAAAGGCAGCTGGTTGGACCATTGAAGAAGTCTTTTAGTCTTACCAATAACACTTCTGCATTTATTTTTTTTTTTTTTTTTTTTTGGGGGGGGGGGTGGGTGGGGTTGGAAGTGATGAACAAATTTTGAAATTCCAAAATCCGAGGTTCAATTTGTTTTCCGCCGGGTCCACTCCAACTGCCCAGTGGCGTAGCTAGGGATTTTCAGCCGGGGCATGGGGGGGGCCTTGAAATTTGTAGGAGCCGCCCAAAAAATTGGGGGGGGCACTACACATTTCTGGGGGGTACGCCTGGGGGGCACATGCCCCCAGGCTCCCCCCCCCCCCGTAGCTACACCCCTCAACCGCCTAAAAAAGTTCCTTTGGTACACACCCCTTACCCACATCAGCTGCAAGCCCCCCCCCCCAAAAAAAAAATCCCTTCTTCATCGTACGTATGGGGGGGGGGGCACTCTTTCTCCCGCCCCCCCCCCACCGCCCCGGCCTGCAAAGGCTGCATGCCAATGGTAGAGCCCATTAATTAGGAAATGGGAAACATGATATGATTTCCATGACCTTTAAGAGTATTATAAAATATAATATTTACGACCATTCGATGTCAGTCTTTGACGTACCACTTCTGTGATACGATTATGAAACGGTACGTATACGTGTTTGATGTGCATGTTTGTAAGCAGCTGGCTGCGTGCTCACCGCCACCGACGCTGACGTTCTCGGCCGCGGAGCTACTGCCGGCGGAGGTGACAGCCGGAAGTTCTGTTTGTCGGTTTGCCGTCAGATGCAAGTTGTAGACGAATTGTTCCTTAAAGATTTTCCCCAGTTTGTTCGCAAGCAAAGTACTTGGGTCTCGCATCACCATTCGCTCCACATTTTAACGTCTTTTTTTTGTCAAAATGACACAACATAATCGGGAACGGATTTGTGACATTCAACTGTTCTCTGTTTATTCAATCGTTTCCAACCTGGGCCACAGCTTCCACATCATGCCGCGGAAATTTCAGCACGGCGCATGTCAGGTCAATCATCCAGGGTATTTCTCGGGAATTTCAGCTTGGCCGTATGCGAAAGCATTCTGCGCTTCACACGTGTAAACCATCGCGTACTTTGCCGGGTATCACTATTGCAAATGAAATTTACTCTGGCAAATTCAATGTTCAAAGCCTGGTTCAAAGTTTTACATCTATCAAAAGTTTGGAAAATGAAGTCGACGTCAGTCGACGCTACAATGTGTGTGAGGTGGCCAGGTGAAGCAGTGCTTGGTTTCCAACGCAGCCCCTGCCTCGGAAGGTACACGAAATAGTAATAGTGATGGGTTATATAAATATACATGTCAAGTCACTTACCAAGTGGCAAGGCAAGGTGATCTCCTTCAGCGATTGGAACCAAAATACATCCAGCTGCGGAGACAAGTCAACACAAAAAAAAAAAAGTGCGGCCGACTAAACGGTGGTGAATCGGCGGGGTGACGTCATCAGGGGCTCCTCGCATCCAGAAGGAAGGCGTCCCTACTATATTCCCCCCGTTTTGAAAAATTTGTGCCAAAATTAACTACTAAAAGAAAAAAGAACCTCCCCAATTTGGAGAGTAATAGGAGCGCACCCATTTAGACAACAATACTTTTTTCGCGGGGTTCAATCAAAAAATTTGATAAAAAACAGAAAAAACCGCGCACCCGCTTAAAGCAGTTGGCCGAAAGAAAGGGACAACTATCCCTGAATTAACCGACGGTCAAGAAAAAAAAAACTTTTTAAAACCCAGCCGTACAGCGAGAAAACGGTAAGCATAATCCCAAAACACTGAAGTGACTGAACAAAACGATAAAAACTAAACAAATGAAAGTTATAACAGTGAACATCAACAAGCAACGAGTAAAACCTTCGCTGAAAAGCATAATTAGAGACCTTTCAACAATGGAAAGGAATAATGGATTTCCCGCCTGAAGTGAAAATCAAATATTCACTTTAATTTACAGGCGGGGACCTCCTGGCCGGGCCTTAATGGGTGCCCGGACCGTGAAGGGCCTGCCCATTGTGTAATGGCACAGGCGCTTGGGACCATAGAGGACCATCCCTACAGTTGATCAGTAAACAGGTCACACGCCTTTTGATCTAAGGTCGGCCCATCACCGCTTAATCTTGTTTAGGCGGGCGAATGACCCGATAGTTTTAACTTCTGTCCCAAAATGCAGGTGGCCCGCTTAAACCACGTTAGGCGGGGTGACGACAACGGCGAACACAAGAGTGGTGCCTTTTGCACTGTACTCCCTGCGTACTGGATATCAGCAGGGACCAGACAAAGAAGAAGCTTGTCCCGGGTTTGTAGACTACTATTTCCCGGGCTCGGTATCCCCCAACCTGCAGTGGCACTGGGGTGGGGTCCGAATTGTTTCGCCGTCCTGACTGGGGGAGTCAGAGGAAGCTGTTGTGGGTTAACTGGTGCCCCTACCCAAAGAATCGGTAGGGAAGGGGTGTAACTCTGCCCCCTATCGCCATCTAATAGGGAATATCTCCGATCGGCCGGAGTCTGACTGGGTCGGGATTGCGGCCTTCCATTCCGGCCGCGTTGTCGTTTCCCTCGTCTTTAACTGCGGCAAAAGGAAACTGTTTGTTGCAATTAGTAGTTTCGGCATGGACCTGATTCCCTCGGAGGGAACTTCTG
>JZLH01S0063220.1:10175-36299 GCA_001188425.1 Eucidaris tribuloides | reverse complement strand
AAATTGCAATGCTTACATATGTGTGGTTGTGTTATTGTTTGCTTGTCAGACAGTTGTTGTGTGTGTATGTGTGTTGTATGTGCTGTATATGTGTATGCTGTGTGTATGTGGTGTGTGTCGTGTTGGGGTTGTGTGTGTGGTTGTGTGTCCGAGTCATTAAAGCAAGCCGTCCACTCTTGACATTAAGTTGGTTTCAATAAAAGCAGCAGAACCAATGAGAGAACATTAATGCAAGTTTCACGAAAATCCACCAAAGAAAGAGCCAGAGTTATCCAAGTTCAAATTTTTAACTAGTGACGTCAATCACAGCAGCTTCCCACTTTGTCATTAATAATAAATAGAAGTGTCATTTTCTCAGAAAATTGAAAATCGTGTTACCTGTGCAGTCCATATATAATAGAAACATATTTCGATAAATTTCTATGACAAAAAGATGAGAAGATCAGAGTGATCTTTCTGCAGCAAAGTATAATCAGATAGATCCCTTATTTACGCTTTGCGATCATAATCATTAAATTATGAAAATCTTGGGTCGCTCTCCCCCCGCCCCCCCCCCCCCGCCTCCGCCCCCCCCCGGAGATGATTCAATAATAATTAAAAAACAAACATAAAGCATCAGAATCTGTTATTGATTGTGATACGGACTTCGGCATAAAGCCTTTCAAATAACGGCAAAACTTTAACTTGTGCTTTGTAGTAACGTAGCTAGTAATGCCCAGGCTTTAAGATTTAAATCCGGTTTAGTCCCCGAGCTACGGGGGTGGCCGGATTCACCTCGCACTCACAGAAATCACCCTCACCCCCTCCCTCCACTTTACTCTATTCGGCGCATCCTCCTCCCTCAACCCAACCCTCCTACTCTCCTCCACCACCTGCTTCTTCCATGTCTTCTTCGGTCGCCCCCTTCCCCTCTGACCAGCCACCTCAAACTCAAGCAACATAACATATGGGGAGCTGTTCGCATGTGACATCACAAATTTAAAACTTTGAAAGTTCATAACTCCACTATTCTTTGGTGGATTTTCGCCAAATTTTCATTAATATATTTCTCTCATTGTTCTGTTTGTATTAAAACCAACTTGACGTCAAGGTGGACCTTGCCTTTAATCTTCTACAGCACTAAATCTCTGTATCTTCTATTGACAACTCGTTACACTATCGAATAGATCACATTATGCAAAATAAAAATTATCTGCAAACACTGTTCTGTTCACAAAACGATATTTTTATTTATGATTTCCCATTTAATGGGTACATTCTTTCAATTACAATGACATTCTTTTAATACTATTAAAAATAAGAATCATAAATTATTATTGATTATATACAATTATAATTGTTGGAACTTTCTGCACTACATGTGACATTACAAGTCAAAAAAATTCCATCTTCTTTCAGAATTAAAGAGATTATTGATGTTTTGGGGCCCATTTTGGCATTTTATAAATCAAATAGTGCAAAAGCACTTATATACAGCGTGTCCCAGAAAAAAAAAAGTCCCTCTCATAGACCGCAGAATAATTACTAAAATCAAGTTGTACACGCAATATACTTTACATATTTAGAAAGCCCACTTAATATTGTAATTCCTGTAAAAATTTCAAAGGTCTCGCTTCCTTGGTTTTGAATACACAGGCTCTTTTGTAAGGGCAGTGCTTTCCAGCCCATTCCAAGTTTGATGAAAAGAAAGGCACATCTCAGATATATTATATGTTATTCCACGCTTCACTTGAATTATCTCAAGGACTGTTCATTCACTTTTTTAAATGAAAACTAATCCAAATTCTGTTCCACTGGTCGTGTTTACTTTTACAGAGTGTGTTCCACTTATGGTTTGTCCTTCCATGTCCAGCTTGTAAACTTTTATTGTTCTCCTACATGTCCTTCCACCTGATTTCCATTCAGGTTGATGTGTTGATGTAGCATTGCAAACTTGGAATGGGTTGAAAAGCACTGCTGTTACATAATAGATACTGTGTATTCAAAACCAAAGAAGCGAGATCAATGAAATTTTCACAAAAGTTAGAAAATAAACTGGGCTTTCAAAATCTGAACACTATATGCAGAATAATAATTGAGTTTGGATTTAATTTAGCAGTTTATCAGAGGAACATTATTTTTGGGACACGTTGTATGTAGTTCAAGAGTTGGTGCAAACAATTTTCCACACTTGTTCATTTTACTTGGTGTAAAACCCACTCAGCTGCATCTCATGGGTTTCACATCATATCGAAGTTAATTTATCATAATTTTTACTGAACGCACTTGGGGCTGTGCATTATTCTTATGACACAATTAAAAGTTCTTCCCAGATATTCATCTTGACGTACAGTCATGTAACTCATCCACACTTTCATTAGTGACATACATGATCTGCAAATCTTTACTGCTCTGAAGAGGGTCGTCCTTTGGTCACTGGTTTTGAAGAGCGCCCTCTGTTACCTCTGGTCATAATTCTGTAGGCGGACTAGTCTTGACAGCTGAAAGCTCTCTCGGCATATTGGACATTCAGGCTGTGATGGAAGAGATAACACAATAGGGTCTATTTATGCACTTTTTTTTTGGGGGGGGGGACTAACTGATAGAATACTTTATTTTGACAAGTGACAAATTTCATTTGGCTGACAATTTATAGAACACAAGTAATATCATGACCTGTCACTATGATACCCGGAGAAAGTTGCACATCTCATGAAACATAAACATAGAAAGAAAAATAAATATTCAAACTTTTGATTTTTGAGGGCACTTCTTTTTCATACTTTATATGTGACCTATCACCACAAATCGATCAATAAGTCGCAATGGAAGTTTTCGTGTAAACGTGGTAAATAGTCGTGTTTGGTTGCAAAAGTTGATTCTAAGATTTTGATATTTTCTTAAAGTACATACACTCATCTTTCACTAGGCAAAATTTGAGGACCAGAAGTGATTCAGAAGTATGATTTGTCTTGAATTGAACTTCAACATTTTTTTGCGGGAGCTTGAAAATTGGGCCGAATTTGACCTTCACATCGCAAGATTAATGTAATCCTACATACAATTGGTTGTTTTCCAACATCGTCAATTCCCCTTGTAATAAATTTGGTATCATCACAAAGCTATTTGAATGAACTATTCATTGATGGTGATTGTAAGAGCCAGAAAGGACTGTCCAATCCACATCAATTCTCTTTTGGAAAGTGATTAGTTTTACCGAGCTCTCTATGGAACAGTTTTCAAAAGCCTACCGTTTCGCATGAATAGGCACTTCCTTTGTAGCCGTTTTTCTCCACTTTCCTAATAATGGCTTGGGTGATAGTCCAAACATGTGAGCAAGATTTTAAATGGGTTTGCTCAGTCCAACTTACACAAATTATACATCATTTTGAAGCTTAGAATCTGGACTTAACGACTGTATGAAAAACACAATTTCTTATTTTTCCGTCTTATGGTGCATTTTGTGGTGACAGGTCACATATCATAATTACGATATTTGGCACTTTCCTTACCTTTGGGTTGTGTGACTTTATCAGGGTATCAAGGTGAGGGGTCACAAATGCATGTAACATCATAGGTGAATTCTAAATCAAGTCTCAAAAAGTACAGTCAAAATAAGCTGGAATGATTATGGTGCAGTAGATTTATTGATCAAACTAGCATTTACTCCATGCACATTCATCATATCCACTAAAGGTAAATTTCTGCAAAACCGACCACTCTTCAAGATATTGTGTTGTGTGCAATTTGCGATAACATCAATGCAAAATGAAGGCCGCATCGCAATACAAGATGTACCATGCAGAATCCTAGAGTACTAGTATCACATTGCACAGTGCCACCTCGTGCCCTTTAATTAGTAGAACATTGGTCTTGGTGCACAACATACGAACACAAACTGACAAAAAGTCAAGAGAAAATGATATTGACATTGTTATTTTTAAGGCAATCAATGTTGCATAAGACCACTACGCAAAATATTTCACAAGTCACAGAAATTTTATCAGTATATTGCAAAGCACACCACAAGAAAAGCTGTAACACACTTTAGTTATGCAGACTACAGTGATGAACAAACAAAAACAAAAAATGGTGGATTTGTATTTGGTATCCCAGGAGTAATGTCTATTGCGTCATATGATACCTTTGTGCAGCACCATTCCATTATGCAGTTCCAGCAGAACAGATGGCCACAGGGAGTGGAGGTGGAGTCCTGACGACGTTCTAGACAGAGTGAGCAGCGCCACCTGGGGTCCACATATTCAGAGTTTGATGACGTTCTGTCGAGGGTGGGGTAAAGAAGGAATGAAAATGAATACATTTCAGGAATTGTTTTCTTTCTACTGCCCTAAGACGAACAGTGTGTACCCGGCCTAGGGTCCACGTATTCAGAGTTTGACGACGTTCTGTCGAGGGTGGGGGCAAAGGAGGAATGCAAACGAATACATTTCAGGAATCGTTTTCTTTCTACTCCCCTAAGATGAATAGTGTGTACGCGGACAACTAATCCCTGATGATTATTCCCTTAGGACATCTCCGCTCTGTTGCATTCAAGGAAAATTGGGTGTGACACCCGGTTTAGGTGCACATGAAGGTATGGCTTCTGACTGGCATCCCAGCAAAGAAGTTGGTTAATTACAGACGAGCCCCACCGTAGGGCTGAATAGCTCAGGTGGTAGAGCACTGGACTTGATACCCAGAAGTCGTTGGTTTGAATTCCGCTTCAGCCAAATTTTCTTTGCTACCTACATTATTTATAGATTTGTTTCTCAGAGAGTTTTGTTTTGATCTAATGCACTAATGACAAATTAATGACAGCCTTTGTTGATTTACAGTGCTGGAATTGTCATTTCTTCTTGGTCATCCAAAATAAGCTTTGTGAAATGCACCCAGGATATTGCATTTTTGATCTCTGCTTGCCAGCTTGATTGAAATATGTCAGAAAATTCCCCTTTTCTGTCTGCCTTTCTTATTTTCCCCTGCATTAGTACAATCATTATATTTTTATCCTCCATTTCCATCTCCAACATAAAACTGTGCACAAAACTGAAACTCAAATTTTGTGTAAGTAGAAGTGATTTGTTGGGTCCCTGGAAATTTTACTTAGGCAATGTTGACTGAAAATCAAGCTTTTTCATACCTTGCTTTTTCTGTTGGGGTTTCAGACTGGTGAATGAACACGTTCTTCAGTTGGAAAGCCTGCCAGCATATGCTGATGGTAAGCTGGATAGCCGATAGCCAGCCCAGGATATGGAAACTGTGTTGAAGAGCCTGAGATGCGGCAGTCCGTCTGACTTGAATCTGATTTTGTTTATAAAAATGGGTTAAAAGTAAAATGAAATGTATTACGAAGAAAAACAGAAACATTACTGAAAGAAGTAATCACAATATCAGTAAAAATATATTGATATAAATTGTACTGAATTTTAACAGTCAATATTCCACTGTCACAAAGCATCTCATTCCTTTGAAGAACTATATTGTAGTTAGTATTCCAAATTGCATGCTGAAAATCAAAAGATTTTTTCAGATATACCAATATACAATGTAAAAGAAAATACCACTAAAGAACCTTGAGCATAGTATAACATCCAAAAACTCATTTTGTTTTTGGAGTTACATTGACCGTTAGATTTTTGTCTTGAATTATCGTATAGCCTATGCAAAAATTACTAGTCTACTTTCAGATCCCTGTTCTGCATGGGTGCTCAACATGTAAAATACAAATGTGTATACCATATGCATTCTGTTTTATATGACACATTTTCTGCAACAGTATTCATGCAGATTAGAATTTAGAGAAATACCTGAATACTGTTAGTAATATTCTTAAACCTGAGACTGGCTCCCTAGCTACACATCAGGTTAGTGTTTTGTACATTATTCAAATTTTAGATATTAAAGCCCCAGTTTAGTTTTTGGGATTTAAATGTAAATAGCATAATTGGGGGTAGTTCTCAACCTGGGCTGAAACTATTCTAGAATCAAGCAGATTATGCAAGGATTCTGCTGTGATAATCTTGTGGTCAAACAGTGACTCATTCTAGAACTACTGTCAATATCCCTTGTGGCAGGCAAGTCTTGTTGGGTAGCTTTCCATGGGATGTATTTCTATCAGGGCATAAGAGAAATAAAATTCTGGTATGTTCGTGCTTGGTTCTCCTTAAAGGCAAGGTCCACCCTGAGGTCAAGTTGATTTTAATAAAAGCAGAACAATGAGAGGAACACATGAATGCAAGTTTGGCGAAAATCCACCAAAGAATAGCGGAGTTATGAACTTTCAATGTTTTAAAGTGACGAAACATGCCAGCAGCTCCCCAATTGTCATGTAATATAAATTCCATAAAGTGCCATTTTCTCAGAAAATTGAAAATGTTACCTGTGTATTCAATATATAATTAGAAACATTATTTCATACATGCTTCTATGAAAAAAACCCCACTCAATTATCATGATCCAATAAAAAGTAGCAATTTGTTGAATTCATATTACATGACATATGGGGAGCTGCTCATATGTGACATCACAAAATTAAAACTTTGAAAGTTCATAACTCCGCTATTCTTTGGTGGATTTTCGCCAAACTTTCATTAATATGTTTCTCTCATTGTTCTGCTTTTATTACAGCAAATTTGATGTCAGGGTGGACCTTGCCTTTACGTCACAAATTAAGGATAAATCCAGCCAGCCGGGAGATCCACTCCAGGTGGTGTATAGTTGGTGTAAGTTTCAACTCAATTGGTTCTTGAGCATTTTCAAGTGTTCCCAATCCTGTCATTGACCTTTAATTGATCTTCAAATTTCACAGATTCAGCTTTCACAAGTACCTATGCTGCCCCCCGGCCCCCATGATAAAAGGGCATAACTGACATTTTTTTCAAAATTGAGTTATAGTGTAGGGGACTCAGTACATCATGTTAAACATGCAAAACATAAAAATATTAATTAGAAGTGTCCCTTTGTTTCATAATCCGCTGGTTAAAAGGACACTGAATAGGGCTTTACGTGTTGAGCAAAACACATTTTGCTCACTATCTCCAAAACACCAAAATGTCAATTATGCCCTTTTGTCATGGGGACAGTATGGGTCAAGTGATTCTTTGTGTGTGTTTCTAGAGGTCTATCAAAGGGAAACCCGGTCTCTAGTTACAGTAAACATAAAAATAATTGGTTTTTCAAATAGTCCTATACACTCAGGATATTATAAACATTCATAAAAAAACAGATACATCTATCCACCAGCACACATAAGAGTTTGTAGCAGCACATTAAAAACTCATATTTTGTCCCCTTCATTTCCATGTGCAATAATAACCATATTGAATGGAAGATCAAATTCCCCATAGACTGCTGTGCTAATTTGCCGTGCAACATTGTGCGCAGTACTTTTACGCGATGAAGTGCGCGATGGAATACATGCTACTGTACATTTGCACGATAAAATGCGCGATGAAGTGCGCACGTGAAGAGAAAAATTAAGTGTGTGAGTGTGAAATGCCGATACAGAGCTTTACATGCATTTATTGATAAAATTACAATGGAATCTTGCACGTTTCCTCAAATTTGTATATATATATAATAATAATAATAATATTGGATTTCTTTCCTGGTATATCGTATATATTGCAGTCATCAACATGAATATTGCATGGTTTCTAAATGCAATATATACGATCATATACCACTCAAGTGCATCCAATATTATATAAATGCTGAATCGCCCCCCCCCCCCTCCTACAAAACACACACACACACACACACAGAAATAAATACTTTAATCCTCTCAGTCCCAGCCAGTGATTGATAACCTCATATGAAAAACATCACAAAATTTAAAGATTGAGTTCAGGATTTGCACACCAAAAAAAGGGCAAAATGAATGAAATCAGTTAAAGTCATTCACAATGTGAAGATTAGTATAAATAAACACCTCTCATAGAACCTTTGGGTAGAATATGTAGTTTTGGTGAAAATCTGGACATTTTTAAACTTTAAGATTTGCAAAGTGACGTGCCATGCACAGGCCATTCCATTAGTTCTAAATTTGTCCGATCAGTTGTTAGCCGAAGGTCACGCAGAGTTCAGCTTGACCACGCATAGTCACTTACATAGCCAACCACTGTACAGCAGGCTCAGCTGTACACAAAACTGTGTTCTGCAATTTGAGCAAAATTTAAACTCACAGAAAGAACAATATTCTGGTAGCATATCATTATTAGTTTTTCTCACAAAACAACAATTTCATGACGTATGGATCTCAAACTTTCAACACACCATTTATAAGTACTTAACTACCATTTGGTTATGATAATAAAGGGAAGTGATGGACTTGCAAATCCCGAACTCAATCTTTAACCCATGGGACTGAGACAGTCAACTTACATACTGAATTCCTGACAATCGCTTGGCTAAGTGATAGAAGATCCCTCGCATGTAGAACACAGCTATGTGGATCCGGTGCACGAAGGTGACTGCTGTTCGAATGGTGGGCAGCCAATGAAGCAGCCTGTTATTAGCTGACTCGGATAAACCGGCCAATCGGTAGCCATTTTCTAGCTGGTTGGAGAGTTTGGCAAGAGCTCTGTCGAGGAGATGTGGAGCACACACATGGAGAGCGACCAACAACCATCGTCTCTGTAAATTTTTGTCAACCAGAAAAAAAATAGTGTAAACTAAAAGGTTGTTTTATCATCCTCCTCCTCCTCATCAGCTCATCATCATCGTTATTGTCATCCTTGTCATCATCATCATCATCATCAGCATCAGTATCACCATCACCATCACCATCATTATCGTCATCATTATCACAATATTGTCATATCATTATAATCATCATCCCTGAATATACCGCGGTATGTTTCACTTTCAGATAGGTGCACAGTTCAGGAGGGCTTACATGGTGTAAATTTCCAGACAACAGTCTTGTGCAGAAATTGGCACCAGGCCAGACATAAAGATCAACTCTGGTAAGCCTTGAAGGAGTCGGCCCAAATACCGATATCAAAACGAAATTGTACATCAGGCTTCACCTAAACTGTAATTTCTTCAGTGGAAACAAAGTCAATTCTTGATTGTAGTATTACTTAAACCCAAGTAAACAAATTTCTATTGAATATTTGTTTAAATTAAAACTAATTATGAACTACATAGATTTCTTTTCTACATAACAATATCATGAAGTTGGAAAAGATGTAACATGTTTTGGGCCCAAAAGTGTCTGCTACATAAATTCCGCTTCTTCCGCATTAATCATGTCAAAATCTGCTTTTTCAATTTTGCCATTCTAAATTTCACTGAAGGTTTAAAAAAATTTTCAATGGATGGCAATGGGGAAAAAAACGATTGCTTACCATCTTACTTCAGTCAGCCCAAGTATCACAAAGTGAATTAAAAGATTCATATTTACAATACAGATATGGGTAATGCATAAAATAAACAGTGTTACTTTTCTAAACGTTACATCAAATGCCAAAAAACGCAAAAATCCATCCTCCATAATCAATTAGCAGTAAAGTAAGTCAATTTCATAAAGAGATCCCTTCAGGCGCGTTCTACGGGGGGGGGGGGGGGGGGGGGGGCTTTGGCCGCCCCCCAATTTGCCCAAGCGCCCCCAAATAATTTTCGAGGGTAGAAAAAATTCTATGGCAAACCTTTTTGATAACTGGACTTGATTCGTAAAAAAAATTTGACCTCGATTGTGGAATGGAAAATTTTACTTTACTACCCCTCGCCGCCACCGCTGTGCGACTTTTTCGGGCGCTGGTTTGACAAGGAAAATTTTGACCTGTAATTTGGTAATGAAAATTTTTTCTTACCCATCCCCCCCCCCAACCGCCACCCGCTGAAGCGACTAGTTTCGGGGGAGCTGTTTTGACAGAGAAAAATTTTGGACCTGGAATTTGGAATGAAAATTTTTTCTTCCCAACCCCACCCCACTGAGCGACTTTTCGGCGGCTGGGATGACCGAGAAAAAATTTGGACCTAGGATTTGGCCGCGAATGAAGCCCCCAGTAGCCCCCCTAAATTTTTAACAACTTGCTACATAAACAAGATAATCAGAAGAACTTTTTGCAGCATACCTGAACTGATGGCACTGCTCTCTTTGTGTTGTTCACCTGTAAGATGTTGACATATTCCTCACCTAGAGTTTGGAAACCTTCAAAAAACATAAACATTTAACAAAAATATTAATCTTCAACTCTTTCATTTTAAAATGTTTGAATCGATTAATCAATAAACCTCTCCATATGATCTGATAATGCACTGTACTCTCCATGAGATCAATTTTTCTTTGAACTTACTGAAGTTACTGAAGTGCCACACAGTCCATCTTGGTAGAGTACCAAACCAAAGTGAATTGTAGTGCCACAAGGGAGAGGGGGCTATTCGTTCATAATAGTAACCCCAAAATGACTGTAATTCTGTTTTAAAGCTGTTGAGCGATGTTGCGTATACTGCTGATGGAGGGAGACTATTCCAATCCTGGATGACCCTTTGACTGACTGAATATTTTCTGATGTCGACTCACATATGCTGTTTTTGGATTTTAAGTGAATGTCCTTTTGTACTCTAATGTGTGGCAAGCTGGAAGATATCTTTTGGGTTGATTCTGTCGATGTTATTGAAGATGTTGTATACTTGAATTAGATCTGCTCTCCTGTGTCTGTTTTCTAGTTTGCTGGGATGGAGTTTCTTTAATCTTTCCTCAAAGGGCAGGTGTCTGATATTTGAGATTACTCGTTCTTCTCTGTACTCCTTTTAACAGCTCCTAACAGCTCTTCAATTATTTGCACCAAAAATAGGCCAGTATTGTACTGGAAGAGGTAATTCCGCACTCCTGTGCACAATCCATTAGGTCATGTGTCGTATGGTGGGGCCCCTTTGCGTTACAGGCACCAAAATTAAGAACTTTGTCACTTCTTGCATTTGAACCAATATAACTCAAAAACTACTGATCAGAAACCAACAAAAGTATACTACATTTTCTGAAATTTTCTGAGTCCACCAGATTTACCCTCGTTAACATTTTTGTATTTTTCACTAATTAAACAAAGTGTGATGCAAGATTGCTTATAAGATTACAAAAGCAGAGTACTTTTGCTGCAGAATGAGCCCAAATTTGTTAAAATTGGATGAAGGATAGCTGTGATGCATCAAGTTCAATTATGAAGAGGACTGAAAAATGTAACGCCACCAGGTATTTGGGGGTCCCACCATACAACATGTGACCATTAGCCTTTGAAGTACGGTAATGTAAAATTCAAAATATTAGTTATTAGTGAATATAAAGATGATATTAGAGACTTTCTTCTATATTAGATAAATGTTCAATTCACATACCTGCTACAGTTGTCAGTCCGAAGTACAGAACATCAGAAAGCAGGTCCAGCTCTTTGCGCCATCTGACCCAAATTCTGGCACCTATCAGAACAGCAAGCAATTACAAAGCAAATGAATGCATTGCATTTACTATCATGTAGATTATACTCACAAAACATAAACACACACAAAATGGAAATGAAGGTGATTAGCATAAAAAATAATTGTCAGATTTTTCAAACATTGCACGTGAGATATTTCAACGATCTGATGTCTCAAATTTAAATGCTCCCCAAATACTTTTATTCATTTACAGTTTTATTTCTTGACTTTTTGCTGCTTTTGAAGTGACAACATTGTATTAAAAGGGTATCATTGTGACAGGGTACATATAATTATGATAAAAAACATTGTAACTGATGATTCTGGTAAGCTACGCTA
This sequence comes from Eucidaris tribuloides, assembly GCA_001188425.1. NCBI lineage: Eukaryota > Metazoa > Echinodermata > Echinoidea > Cidaroida > Cidaridae > Eucidaris > Eucidaris tribuloides. Next base: position 24,560 of record JZLH01S0063220.1, on the reverse strand, counting down.
GATAGATCAAAACGTACATCAAAATTTGGTTATACATTAATTGCATATCAAAACAATGAGGGAAGGGTGATTTCTAGATTCAAGATTCAAGATTCAAATTTATTTTCCACAATTCATTCATTTCTCTCTGACATGTTGTGATTTATATACTCTACACAAATCTCAACAATTTAGGGCAATTCCATGCCAAAGTAAGACAAGAAAGGAGACAAGAAAAGTGGTCTTTATGAGCAGGTGGTCTGTACAGGTGCCTGTAATGCACATTTCATCGAGAGGCACTTTTCAAGGGAAACTGAACTTGTGGTCTTTATAAAAAGGTGGTCTTGCTATATAGGTGGTCGCTAGAGCAGGTTTGACTGTACTTCAATGAATATAACTTCTCCAAGTCTATCCAACAGAACAGATCATACCTGCAAATGTCTGTACGATGTCATGGACACTCCCTCTCAGTTGACACTGATAGTTTTCATCCTTCTGATTACTGCGGATGATTTCCGCTTGACCAGCCGACTGGAAAACAGCCATGACAGACTGCAATATTGTCTTGTATCTGGTAAAAACAAACAAAAGAAATGAAAATAAACAAATATTCACCTGTTCACTGGTAGTTTCCAACTTCATTACCACAATTTCTTCAGAAACTTAACGCCTGCCAGTGTTAATCCAAAATTGGACTAAAAATGCAGGGTTCAAAATTTGGGATCCTTATGTTGCAAAGTTTTGGAAATGGGCAGTTCCATGGTAACGGAATGACAGACTCATTTTTTGGACTTTCTTACCAGTGTAAAACAAAAAGTCATCATTAGAATGTCAAATATGCGACCCAATTCTATGCATTACTAGTTTACACAATTTCTCACGTTTTTTTTCAACAACATCATTTCCGTTAATGAATCTTGCATAATAATGAGCTTGGTAACGGAATGACGCTAAAAGAGACATGGTTTTTCACAAGATAGATGTTTTTCCAAAACTCTGTGAATTATATGATTCAACTGTGTTTTAAAGGTGCTAAATTTGAAGATTGAAGTCTTACATATAATTTGATTCATGAAACTAAACATTTTCTAGTTTGACTATATAATTACAGCTCAATTAGTGGATTAACGTTTGGTAACGGAATAACGGTAACAGAATGACGTCGGGATTATTCTGAAAATATTAATTGTCAAGTTAATACACTTTTGTGGGAAAAGCAACACAGTTATCATTGTACTTTAAGATGCTTCACACTATTTCAAGGAAAAAACTGCTGAAAAAATTGTAATTTTGCTGTTTTTTGCATAAAACTGAGAATTGTTCATATGTAGTCCCACATATAGCATTTTGTGTACTGTTGCTGATTCTCCTAGAAGATGGCATTCAACAACCAAAATTTGGGGCAGAAATGATGACCCCCATCATTTCTTTATAATTCATAGACATTCAAACCACTGAAATGTAAAATGATTTGAGATTTAAAGCCATTTTATGAAGTTTTTGGTTTGTCCACTTTCGCGTGGAACTGCCCAAATATAAACGATAAATCATTTCAAACTGGGCCATTGCAATGGTACTCTACATTTCAGACAATTCATGTAGCTTTCACCTGCTAATTTTGAATTTGTTAGGGATCAATCCATACCAGCGAAGGAAATACACAGGGGCTGAGGGCAATTTAGCCCCACAAATTAACGAAATAGCCCCCCTACAGTACAATCACAAAATAGCCCTCAATTATCCTCATAGGGTTCAATGCATAACATACTGACATCACTACATCAGGCTTGAAAGTAGCCCCCCAAAAATAACATTTTATTTCCTGCCCTGATCCATACCATAGAAAAGATTACTTGATCAATCGTCCAACTGCACCAGTGTGAGTTTTTGACCTTGTATGACATAATAAGAATGAATGTATATTTGACAAAGAAGATGGAATCAGAAGTAAAAATTAATATTCTTAATGCATTTCTTGACCACCAGAACCTAGGAAATGACACAAAAAAGGTAAAATTGGTTGCAGAATGGTGAAGTTACAAAAATACAGTAATTGCTACGGAGAGACAATGTTCAGACTCACCCCCGAGCCAAATCAGTTTTGGGGCGGCATCCTTCTAATTTTTTTTGGCATATTTTCATTAAGTTGCGAGAAACTCAAAGTAAAACAGTCATGAAACATTGCCGCAAGAGTTTTTCGCATTGCAGATATATCGCACAAAACATCGGTGGGAGGGGGGGGGCTCCCAGGCCCCCCTCCCCTGTAGATTTAGGGTTAAGCTGCTCCCTAAGGTCAATTTTATCACTATGAATGAATTCTTTGTCCAAGGAAACCTAGGAAATGTAACAAAAATGGTTGAAATTGGTTGCCAAATAGTGAAGTTATGAAAATAACCGCTGCAGAATGATGATTTTCAGACCCCTAAGACCCCCGGATCCAAATCATTTTTTTGGGTGGCACCTTCTCATTTTTTGGCCGATTTTCACAAAATTGGTGTCAAAATGCTCGGGAGATCAAACTGCGTCAAATAAGAATGAGTCTAAATTGATTTGAAACATCACCATTTTTACCCCCCTGTATAGCCTACCCCTACATGGCTACATGTACTTGTAAACTTTGATCAGCAGGTATTCAGTTTTCAATAGATGATGCATGAATCAGGTCTCACAATTGAACTAGTTTAAATGCTGTAAAAAATTCAATTCAGACTTCAGACAGTGACATTCACGACTTTACGTCACTGCATTCTGTTTGAATTTTATCAGCATGTATTTCAACAAAACCTGACTTTTCAGCCCCAAGGCCTTTGTAAAAGGTGAAGATGTGAATCTTTACATTATTTATAACTCCCCCAGGCACGAATCCACCTGACAACTCCCCCGGGGACCCAGGGACCCAGGGACGACACCCACTTGATAACCTCTCAGAGGACAGCTCCCCCACAAGAACCACTTCCCACAAGGACAACTCCCCTGGGGAAAACTCCCACATGACAACATCCCCCAGAGAACAGCCTCCCCCTCCCCAAAAACAACTCTTTCCCCCCCCCCCCCGGACAATTTCCCTACAAGGAAGGACAACTCCCCACAAGGACAAATTGCCTGGTGATGACTCCCACCACCTGACATCTCCCCCGAAAAACAGCTCCCTCTAGAACAACTCCCCCAAAGGATTCCTTCCAAGGACAACTCCCACCTGACAACTCCCCTGGAAGACAACTCCAAAGGGGACGACACCCACCCGACAACTCGATCCCCGGAGAACAGCTCCTGAGCTCCCCCCAAGAATAACTACCCCCACGTCAACTCGTCCCAAGGACAATTCCCCAGGGCCGGGTCAACTCCCACATGACAACTACCCATGGAAAATTCTCTTGGAGGAAAACACCCCCAGAGGAGTTTGACAATGTTTCCAGTTATCAGAAAATCTGAATTCTTCTTGCAGGAATTATCTTGATCCTGGGGGAGCTGTCCTCATGCTCCCATTTCAACCCTTTTTGCAAATAATACTGTCATCTTGTTAATATAACACATACACTGTCGGACTCGGACTCGGATTGTAAAGACTTGGGACTTGGACAACTGGACTCGGACTCAAAGACCATCTATATAGGACTCAGACTCCGAATCGCACTCAGAGACCCAGACTATAGTCGGACTTGGATAGGTTGGACTCAACTACAAGTTACTGGATACTATTTCTGTTCTTTCACCAGTGGTGTCAATCATGGAGGGAGGGGGTGGGTGCGGATAGTCACCCCCATTATTGGGGGGGGGGGTTACACATGTCAATTTGCCCTCCCATTAATAATTTTGACAACTTCAAAAATTCATGAAATATAATGCAAGATACATAGACTACTTTAAAATTAAACAGAAGTGCAGGGCACTACAAAAACATTCAACCAGATCTAACGTTAGATTCTAAGTTAGAAAGATTAACTACGTCATTGCTAGGTAAACATAGACTCTACGTAATATAGGTCTTGAAAGTTGACACTTTGGAGACGGTCTGAATTTGGTATCACATGCATTTGCCGAGAGCCCAAACACAAGATATCTCGTCCGTATACTCTCGTCTCCATCGGGGTAATATCAATGTCCAAACAATTTCAACGTTCAATTTTTCGGTGTTGCGCCATATGCATATTCTGGACCACATAGTAATTAGTACAGTAGTAGGTATGTTGCGCCACCCCCCCCCCCCACACACAAAATTCTACATTGCAATTTTGTGCATGTGTAGCGCCAGCCTCATTTTTTTTATATATATATTTTCTTATTTTTGCCCTTGCCTTGGTATGGTTGGGGGTACTACTCATCGACCGCTTAAGCTTAATTACACGATATCTCAGAAAATATTTGCTAGTTTTACCTAAATTTTCTCTCACTTGGGCAGAAAATGGTGTAGATTCACTTTTCGGGCTCAGATTGCTTCCTCCTTTCGGACGCACGGAAATTTTGGCGACGACGTCAAGTGACCTTTTTCACGAGGGCCGCCGAAAGCCCGTTTTTGAAGCCGACCGCCTACTGCCCATTGATTTAACACGTACAGTGTCAGTTTTTAGGACTTTCAGGATATGTTGCAAAATATAGCATTTTTCAAATGCTCAGTATTGAATTTTTCAAGAAAAATCATGATTTATGAGAGGATAAATGGAAGCTGTGTCCTTAGATTCCATTTACAACTTTGCGCGATAGTTCCCGGCGCGTACGGCGCCGTTCTAAAGCGCCGCGTACTGTACACAACCCGTTCGGGATTGCACGCGCGTCACAGTGAATGGCAAAACATGTGTATTAACATCGATGCGCAAAATTTTTCTTAAATTTCGTTGATTCTTACGTATTTCCTCATTTCTCTTGGTTGTGGGCTTTTTTGAATATTGTGGTGTATTGCGCTTAGTCCTACGTGTATTTTTCGAATTTTTACGCAAGAAGGCCCGTGCGCGAGGTAGGTCGGTTTAAAAAACGGTGGTCGATGAGTAGTAACGTTAGACTAGCTAACCATACTTGGTAGACCGAAAATTCAGTCTTTTTCGGTCGAGATATGTTCCACTGACTACGTCTGGCTACACTGAATCGTCGAGGAGCTGGAGCAGTAAGAAAAAATATCAGAAAATATTAAAAAACTGCTCCGAACGGCGGATTTTTCAGTCTACGCCCAGCCTTGCCCTTGCTTGCCACCCCCGTTTTTGCCTATTAATAACTTTATCTAACATTTGATTAAAACAAAGTTATTTTCTTCTTCTTTCCAGTCATTGTTGAGTACAAATTTATGTTTATTGAACAAAACATGCAATTACAAACAATACCACACGTACCAAGTCAAATCCGTCCACCCAAGGCATGCGAACTCGGCTCAAAGAAGACGAGTGGACTTATCCGCCATACGGGCCAGTGTCGATTTTTGTCGGGATACCTTCGGCTGACCGCTGCCCGACTGGCCGGAGGAGGCGAAGGCTGCTGCAGGAACGTTCACCACACACACGCGCTGGGGCATACACACAAACTTTTCATCGATTCGATAATTCGATTAATAGTACTATGGAAAGCTGCACCAATTCAAATTATGTGTTACATAACTTAACTAGCAGGCTAAGCCGTTTTGATAGATGGTTGAGATTCTCATGAAATTGCGATTTTTTTTTCTTGTGATCTATATTGCAAAAATTAAATAAAGTCTCGAAATCAAATTGGAAAGTCAAGCAAAATAACACACAAAAACATAATTTTAGGACTTGTAGGAACGTTTTAGCGTAAATATTCTCGAATGAATGGAAAACGCCATAGATCTAACCACCACCCACCACATCATGATCATCAACATTAACAACAACAACAACAACAACAACAACAACAACAACAACAGCAACAGCAACAACAACAACAACAACAACAACAACAACAACAACAACAACAACATGTTTGTACTTTATTTTCAGTAACTACGGGTTACTGGAACAGACAAAATTAATGAATTAGAAGTTTGATGGTATTTCCAAATTTCCTTTTCCTACAACCCATACCTGACTTTATCAGACACATCAAAATAGCTATTCATATGATTTTGATTATCTCAACACAAAAAGTACACTCATGCTCATAAATATGGAATATTTTAGAGACATTTTAGAAGTTGCCATTTTTCCGTACATCTGGGATTAATATTTGCTCATCTCAGGTGAAACAAGTATTTCAGGAATGCTGAGCATTTTGTGGCGTCTGACTTGATGCTAAAACCTACATGTGTTTATAAATGGCGGTATTCAGTGTTGTTGTTGTTGTAACAGACATTAATTCTGATGTAAATGTAATGATGAGTGACATTAGATCAAAATTTATCAGGTTTTTGTGTAGTTTTTTTAAAATTACTTCCATTTAATACTTTTTCATGATTTTATGTGGATTAAAAAAAAACTAAATCTAATTGTTATTGCGCTCAAACGTATTTTAATTTTTACTTATAAGTCATCTCATGAAATCCAAAAATTGCTACAGGTCTACTGCATTTTTGTGAAATAAATTAGAATATAGGAGAATATAGGAGAAAGAACTTAAGTATCAACAAAATATTCCATAATTATGAGCATGAGTGTATAAAACAAATCATTCATTTTCATATTAGAACTATTGATGTGTTTTTACTATAAAAAAAAACTGATTTTGTTCCAAATAGAAAATTACTAAAATAGTATATAAGAAGGGGTTCTCATTTGTATTATCGTCCTATTTCTACAGTGTGTCTCAAAAAAAAAATTGTGCAAGTAAAAACCCCCCTCTTTGGCAATTCCGTAGAAAATACTCTTGTGACATGATGCTTATACGTCAACGTCAAGTGCATAGTCTTAGCTTTCAAATACCGTTAGTTTTGTTTAATTTGCTTATCTTAATCTTGAGATATGTTAATTTAGATAAGAAAGGGTAAAATCGCAATTGTGCCACTTTTACAAAAGTCCCGAGTAAATGACACAATTGTGATTCCACCCTTTTATTGTTGACAACATATCTCGAGATTAAAACAAGCAAATTGAACAGAACAAATGGCCTTTGAAAGCTAAGACTTTGCCCTTGACGGTGATGTAAGCTTAATGTCACCAGAATATTTTCTAATTGCCGAAGAGGGCGCTGTTTACTTGCAGAATTTTTAAAGACATGCAGCACGTCTCAAAAAATTGTTCAAGTGAAAAGCGCCCTATTTGACAGAAAATACTGCTGTGACACAGGTTTACGTGAACATTAAGGGCAAAGTCTTAGCTTTCAAATGCTGTTTGTTTTGTTCAATGTGCTTGTTTTGATCTCGAGATATCTAAATTTAGTAAACAACAAAACGGTGGAATCACAAATGTGTCATTCTTACGGGAAGAGGGCCTGATGCTATATTGACTGTAGTAAAAGTGGCACATTTGTGATTTTACCTTTATGCTTTATGCTTTATGCTTTTCCTGAACATATCTCTGAACAGAACAAACGACATTTGAAAGCTGAGACTATGCCTTTGATGGTGATGTAAGCATGACGTCACAAAAATATTTCCTCATTACCTGAGAGGGCGCTTTTGACTTGCACAATTATTTTTGAGACACACTGTATATTGCATTGTCCTGTCTTTCTAACTTATTTTTACTTGAAAATGATTAATCATGTTTATTAATTTCTTTTTTTAAATGATCTTTCCAACAGTCAGTATGGCTTTGCATAAACCAATTTAAAATTCCAACTTGTTGAATAATACAAATAATTATAATGTCACAAGAGACTCCAGATGGTTTTGTTCGGGGGGGGGGGTACTCAGATTATAGTCGGACGGGGGTGTGCTGCTGAGAACTCTTAACCCATACCCACATCTATAAGGGTCTTTATTTTACTGTAAATAGGCACCCATGTCTGATGGCTTCACAAATTTTTGGCGCACTTTGCGTGCCGAAAACTTGAAAATAGCTCATGTTTGAGCGCAATTTTGAAAATAGTAGGCCTAATGTTTGCTTGCAAGGCGTGTTGAAATTTTGAAAATTCAAAATACGGGACCCATGTCTAAGGACTTTTTTGATGAAAAGGGGACCCATGTCAGAGAATTTTCTTGAAGAAGTCATCCTTCCCAGCGGCACATCTCCGTGTACCCAATATACGTGAGTAGTGAGTACCCTCCCCCCCCCCATCTGTTCAGTTTATATTGAAATATTTCAGTGTTTGTATTTTTTTTTTCATCATGGGGCTACAACCCCAATTAGCAAGCCCAGTTACCAAGAAGCCAGGAATGTTGTTTTTAGTTATCAAACAGTTATGTACGATAAAATATGTGCATATGTAGGCCTACATGTATTTCATAAACTCCGGAAAAATTACGGTCATTATACATAAATTTGTTCATTTATTTTGTTTAATAAGCTTACCATAGATCACAGCAGATTTAAAAAAAAAACAACAAACAACCGAACTCTACTCGTTTTCTACTCCAACAAAATGGAAAAACTACATACGACAACACTGCTGATGCTATCAGTGATGTTCGTCTGGTTTTCAACTACCTATGGCCAGCAGCAGAATCAACAAAATGAAAGATTTCTGCCTGTATTTACGGTGGTCGAGCCAGACATCCATTTACAGAACACAATTGATGCAACGAGAATGTCTACGAATGGGACTACGCAAAACTTGCACCCAATAGGAACACGACTCACAAGAAACTTTGTCAGCAACGACGGGAGGAAAATAAAAGTTTTTGACAACGTGCTGGAATTCATACTTAGTGCAACTCTACAAGAATATTTGTTTGTAGTAGCGGAATGGGAGTAAGTATTCAAAGTAAAAAAAATAATTAAAAATCAAAAATAAAAACAAATGAATCCGCATTCGGCATTGAAAGAGGTCAACAAAATTGGTCAAATTAAATTAAAATTTATTAATGTTAACAGTTAGACTTACATGAACTATCTAGTCTAAAATCTTGTATGAACTTACTTGACTGATGATATCATGACAGATGATCACACTCACAGATCTATATCGAGAAGAAGGAGGAGGAGGCCGGAGGAGGAGAAATTGAATGATGATGATAATGCAATGAATAGTAATTTGATAATAGTAATATAGTAATTATTACAATTAATGATGATGATGATAATAATAAAAATAATGATATTGATAATATTAATAATAATAATAATAATAATAATTTGTTACTACTTCTACTATAAGTACTGATCTAGGTTAAAGATAATAGAAATAAATATAGATACTACATACTAGATCTAACACTTCTGCTACTTAAAATAATAAAAACAATAAAAGAAGAATTGAAAATAAAGGCAACCAGTTTCCTTTATTTGAAAAAGCTTTTTTTTAATCAGACTGTTGCTGAAAACAAAAACTAGAACTAACTCTACTATAGATCTACTCACACAGTTTAAAATGCTTACATATTCATTATGTGTTTACCGTTTGTGTGAGTGCATGGGTGTGTGGATGTTTGTTTTGAAAAATATTCATATTGACTTTTATTTCTCTCCAAGGTTTCAGAACATAAAGGATGATACGTCTGGAGGTCCTAGCCCATGGTTTGCTTCTCTGGATGCCAAGGTGTTTGAAAAATCTGCCATAATGTCTGTCATGAAGGGTTTATTACACAATATGGATGTCGATCAGGAGCTATACAAACCCTACTCTGTCACCGCTCATGTGTTTAGAAGGTTTGTGGTACATTCAGTCATACATCTTTTAAAAATAAAAACTTTGGATAATGATGAATAAATGAATGAATAAATAAATACATAAATAAATGAATGAATGAATGAATAAATGAATAAATTAATTTCTAAAAAATGAAAAAATAAATGAATAAATAAATAAATAAACAAATAAATAAATAAATAATAAATAGATTAATAAATAATTAAATACCCAAATTAAGTTTGATTGATTTATTGATTGAATGACTTATACATTGTGGAAGTCCCATTTAAAAAAAAAAAGCAAACTTTGATATTTGACCTACACGATAGGGTTTAACACAAAACTTTTGACAGTTATGCTGCCAAGCCTGTCATTAGCAAAATATATGAGTAGATAAATATTGGCACACGGATTAATGTCCTGTTGACAAAAATTCTATAATACAGCAGTCTGTTTGGGGGGGGGGGGGTAGGGAGTCGAATGGTCACTCACTGGCTTGTACTTTATAAAACCTTTTAATGCTTATTTTTAACTGCAGCTTTTCAGGGCTTCCTGTTTAGAGTAGCATGGGGGATCACATAGTTTACATTTTTATAACTGGAAACATTGTAAAATATGATACCATTAGTATATGTATATATATTTGTCTTTCCAACTTTTTTTTGTAAATCAGAGGAGATCGTGTTGGGCTTCTTCATGATTCCAACAAGGAGGAGGATGACCTGTCTCTTGTTTTGTATCTCAACCACTTTTGGCGTAAAAACGACTACGGTGAACTCTTGTTCTACGATGATGACATGGATAGTATCACAGCAGTTACCCCAAAGCACAACAGAGTGATTGTGTGGGAGAGTTCAATTGGTAAGAAGCCTCAGACAGACAGATCAATTAAAACAAGAATGAATTACACTCATAAACTGGTCTACATTAAACTAAGGTAATTGGTAGGGGTGTCGATACCTCTTTCGGATTGGAGGGGGGGGGGGAGCAAAAAACTGAGAAAAATGTCTGAAAAATTTTCAGCACAATCAGGGAGCCAAATTACGATATATGAAAAATTGAAAATTGTGTAGTAGTAGTTGTAATAGTAGTAGAAGCAGTAGTGGTAGTAGAAGTAGTAGCAGCAGTAGTAGAAGAAGCAGTAGTGGGAGTAGTAGAAGAAAAAGTTACAGTAGAAGTAGTAGCATTTAGTTCTTGCACCACTTCCAGGAGTGATAGTAGTACCGTAGTAGATATTAGGGTTGTCATTTTTAAAGTGGCAGTAGTAGCAGAATGGTAAAGTATATAGTAGTATCATTGACATCTCCAGTACTGGTATTAGTAGTAACTTCAGGAGCAGCAGCAGCTGTGATTATGCTAGTAGTCATCATCTGTATTTCATAGTGGCAGAAGATGTAGTACAGTTTTGATAACTTGTAAAGATTATTTTCCCCTTCATTCCCTTATCAGGTTATATCATGAAGCCTCCCAGTATGGATTTCAAGCAAGGAATGACGTGCCTGAAAGTCAAGTTCACCACCAACACGACTAAAGCAAGCAAGGCAATTGAAGAAAGAAATCATCACATGGCTGAAAAGATGAAAGCCAGAAAGGACATCTTTACAGACTTGAAAGAGTCAAAGGTCACTTCCGTCAAAGATGTTGAGAATTTCCTGACGAAGGTAAACAAATATGCAACATTTGTTCCAGCGACAATTGCTCTGACGATTATTTCATGCACTAACCGTGACCTCAATCCTAACCCTAACCCTAACCCTATTCTGAACTGGAAACCCAATGGCAACCCTAACCCTAACTCAATGTCTTCTGAGATATTGTCACCAGAACAACTGTCGCCAGAGCAAATGTCAGATCACCCAATCCTTGATCAGTAGACAAAATGAATGATAATACTAAACTTTTTGTCATATTGTTACCTGCTATTTTGAAATTGTTAAATGTGTAGGAGACTAGGAGAGTGAAAAAAGCATGGCTTCCTTAACCGGTTGGAAATGATTTGATTTCAGTATAACACTCCTTCTCCATAGACCCCAGCCCGAGAATTGATATTTCGTTTGTAGTTTCTAATGGGGTAATGCTACAATAAATGGGAAAGCCATCTTTGTATTCAGTGTCAGTGACTCTTTCTTTTCAGATGATCTCTGAGATTCAGACAGCATATCAACATTCTAGCTACACGATTTTTAAAAAAAATACAGCTTTCATAAAAAATTGAAATACATTTTGTCACCCCAGCTACATGTACGATATGACAAATTTGGATCCATTTTGAAATTGTAACGGCTTCGTGTTTGAAAACATGGTGAGTTGCAGTGCACTCACAGCTTTTTTATGCCTCCGCCCCGTAAGGGGGCTGGAGGCATTATGTTTTCGGGTTGTCCCTCCGTATGTCCGTGCGTCCGTGCGTCCGCATTTTCTTGTGAACAAGATTACTGAAGTACCGCTTGAGGGGTTTGAATGATACTTGGACCAAGGATGGACCACTAGGCAAGGATGAATTGATTAGATTTTGGGACAAATCCGTCAAGGGTCAAATGTCAAAGGTCAATGAACTTTGTCCCCAAATGCCATTTTCTGCCTATAACTCCAGTTAGGAGTGCTCGCTGTTGATATAATTTGGTGGTTAGGTTAAGAAACAAAAGACAAATATTTTGTTAGAGTCACAGGGGTCAAAGGTCACAGTGATGAGTACATCTGAAAAAAAACCCACAAATTTCATGCAGATGAAAACGTCAAAGGTTGAGGTAAGATGACTTTGTTTTGAAAGGTTTATATGGTATTTGATCTATTGAAGGTCATTTGTCAGTAAACTGTTCCCATCATCTTTACAATTACGTGGTTCCTTGAAAGTCAATAGCGATCATACTATGAGCCAGTTTTATGTGCGACATAGTGGGCGGAGGCATACCCATCGACTGCGCAGTCAAACTTTTCTAGTTTCTTCTGATAGCAGTTGAGTTGTCTGGACTTTTACAAAGAAGCGAAGGGCAAATACTGATAAATAAGAGTGAATGATGTACCATTTCAACAGCAGGGCATTTGTAACTTCCTTCCCCCATATCTTGGCTGACTTGTCAATCTTTATTTTTTCTTCTCTGTTTACTCAGATGCATTTCCATGCAGACAAGAACACAAAGTGAAATATTTCTAAAACAGCCAACAATTGGAAATTATTTCTAAATGTTTTTTGTGTGAAGATAGACTTGGCCCAGTTTTGATTTGAATTGAATATCAATTCATCTGAGGTTAAAGGCAGGGAATCTCATCTGCACCCCTTCCATGGCACAGTAAAACATGACTAATGCTCTTACAAAAGGCGCGACACTAGCACTTGCCCGCTTGCCTGGGGCAAGTAAAATTTCATGTTGGGCAAGTAAAAACTCAAAATGTTAAAATTTACTTGCCTGATTGGGCAAGTAAAATTTTGATTATGAAATGAGCAAAACATGTCCAAAACCTTACCAAAAAACAAACAAAATATGTCAACAATTTTGTGTTTGGTAACTCATGATAAATTTCATCATTATTTTGTTCATTGTACATAATTTTATTATGACTCTTTAAATTCATAAATCACACCTTTTGAAACCCTCAGAATTAAAATAACAAACGTCCAATACTATGAAAAGGTCTTATTGATTTAAATTAGTGAGAAATCATATTTAATATTTTTGATTATTTATTTTCGGCAAGTAAATTCTCATTCGGGCAAGTAAAAATCTGAAAGTGATAATTTCACTTGCCCGAAGGGCAAGTTGGGAAAAAGTAAGTGTGGAGCCCTGTCTTACAAAAGCTATTTATGACGGACATGTCTGCAAAACCTGATGATCAGTAATTACCTAGAATTTGAAAAATGTACAAAGCAACCAATCGCTGTTTATTATATGTTCTACACTAGGAATTTTTGTCTCTTCAAGACCTTCAAAGTCTAACGATCACTATAATTCCACTAAAACTGAGTTAAGTTTGTAGCTTGTACTTTGCTAATGCCGCGTTTACACTATGTTCCCGGCGGCCACGGCAACCACGTTTCAGACCACCGTGGACAAAACGGGTTAGACGTGGAACCACGCGGTAGAACGGGCTGGGCAAACGTGACAGTCCGTGATTGCCGTAGATGCCGGGGCAGATTTTTTAACCGTCAAAAAATTTGCCACGGTAGTCACGGTGTCGATGAGAAACCTGGTAGCCCGTAGTAAAACGAGGTAAACGCAATAGATAGTGACAGTACGTAATAAGCCCTAACAACACTTAGAGGCGGTCCGTAGCGCGACTGGAAGCATCTGTATTTCCCGGCATTTCACGATCCTTTCAAGTTTGGTCACGTTCTGCCGCGTTTTGTCACGGTTCTGACTGTAATGGTAGCCATTTTGTCGCGTTCAGTTACGGTACGTCCAGGCAAGTGACGGTTTGGGGGCCTGAAAGAATACGGCGCGTTGCGTTGCAGGGGTCGCGCTTAACTTTTTTTAAACTAGCCAGACGGACTAGTTAGCCGAAATTTTAGGTAGTCCGCCAGAATTCTGGCTAGCCCGCCCAAAAAATTGACTAGTCCGCCTGTTTTGAATACACATATTTAATTTCGAAAAGAATAATGTAAATTATGTACATGTAATCAACTGGCAATAGTCATTGGCCACCAGGCTACCCCCTCCCCTCCCCTCCCCACCCCGGTCCATGATATGACAAGGCTCAGGCCTCTAACTCAGAACGAGTTCAAGGTCACGGGTTCGTGTTGAT
>JZLH01S0063207.1:9132-21957 GCA_001188425.1 Eucidaris tribuloides | reverse complement strand
GACGAAAGTTAAACATGAAGTTAAAAGGCAACGATAGAGGCACGAAGGGCAGGAGAAAGACAAACAACAATTAACAGGGGACGGAAGTTAAACAAAGAGCTGAAGAACATGGGAGGTTGGGGAAATGTTATACCTACAAGAAAGGCGCCATACGACCAATTCTACAAATTGTCCACTAACACTTGTTTTTATGTATTCAATGCCCGTAAACAATATATTTACTTACCATAACACCTCGTGTATATTTCAAAATATGACGTAATGAAAGGACCAGTAGAAATTGAAGGACTCGTTTGATATTAACCTAGCACTTTTGTTTTCCATGTGATTAGGCTTGAAACTATAACACCTTCAGTGTATCACATGTGTAGGCAACCACCTCTAAAAATATCTTGCTGGATTCAGCCCATATTTTCACACAAGATAAAATGTCACGGTATAATTTCCTGACTGAAATATTTTTAAAGTAGTCATTTATTTGGCTAAATTACCAAAATAATGCAACCAAGCAATCTTTCCTGCATTAATAATGTATATATATTTTAAATACCTCAATTTAAGTTTTGATCCTTGAAAAGAGTGACTTGCTTCCCGAATGGTAACTTTGACCCAAACGTGCTAGAAATGTTGTGAGTACATAAAATAACAGTTATTTTTTAGATACCACACCCACGTTAACATAATCTTATCTTTCCATCAAGATATCTCGGCTAAAATATTGTCTTTGATTTGCACAGCTTCAAATAAGCTCATCAACAGATCAAGAAAATAGGTTAAAAGCTTTCAAAATCAGAGATTCAGATGAATTTAATTATTTCACAAAGATGGGGACTACGTATGTTTTGTGTGTGAAAGTATGACCCGTTATAAACATCGCCCAGTTACGACACCACTTGTAAAATACAACATTTCATCAACATATCAATTTTGGATGCAATAGATTTATTCATAAGACGCTATTTGTATTTCAAAGATTGCAACTGCTGATTTTTGTGAAAATTACAGATCAGCAGATCTTAAAAATACAGAAAGCGTCATATAAATAAAGCTACTACACATTTCACCTCTCTGAATAATCCCTTTCATTCATTTTAATCCCTTTTGCTATTGGTGTCTCAGACAAGGTCTAAACACGAAGGCTTAAAAATCCTACTTCAAAAGTAATCAATTGGGGCAAAATGCCGCCATATCTACAGATAACCGGAAATGTGTCTCTGTCTGACGAATAGGAGAGGGGATATTAAAGAGACTATTGGTTCTGAGTGCTACTGAACGATTAGCCTCTGACGCAAAATGCTTACATATGACCCATGTGTCTTCTTTGAGATGTCGCTTGCGAAACATGTGGGACCTGAAATGGTTGGTTGGTTGGTTGTTTTATTCTAGTGTACAGATTCAAAACTTTAAAAATGTACAAAGTTTAATGCAACATACAGATAATCAAATAATCAAAAGATACGGTTAGTATCCCACATTCTGCTGCAACGATTATTTTTGCGACTGATCTCTCGTGGGACAGATATATGAATTACAAACCTTATAAAAAATGATGGACAAAAATGAATAAAACAAATGTAGCAAAAATACAATTTTACGTATCATATTACATATCACGTTTTCATATTAATCATACAATTTTACAAAGTTTTGTAAGACGTATTCGTTGATAGATTCAATTATAAGTGCATCGTAAGATTTTTTTTTAATATGCTGGAAAGCATCAAACGAAGTAATTTCACGCACATTTAAAAGCTGTGTCCATAAGTTGCTTACCCCGTAATGAACTTATCAAACAAAAACTATGGGTAAAGATTCAGATAAATATTTAGCTCTCGCAAAAAGGTTTGGGGCTGGAAAGCCAGGTTTCCCGAAAATAGGCGCTGATAACATTCAAACATAATACATCACGTAATGTCGCGAGCTGAATATGATTTTTTTTTCAGCTGTAACGAGTGACTGCCAAACCTGATTTGTACAGGACGGTATATCATCTATTGAAAACTAAATACCTACTGACCAAAGCTTACAAGGTCAAAAGCTCACACCGTTGCAGTCGAATGATTGCTAAGCAATCTCTGCTACGGTTCGACTTTGCTAAATTCAAAATTAATGAGTGAAAGCTTACATCCAGTGTCCGAAAGTTATAGAATACCGTCACAAAACACAATTCGAGCAATGGCCTGATTTCAAATGATTCATGATTTATATTTCAAAAAAATTACAAGATTTGAATCCCAAAGTTTGAACAGTGCGTTTTTATTTACCTCTACTTAGTGGGATAAAATCTGAGCAAAAATGTGTTGAGGTGCAAATCAAAAACAAAGTCTTTAACGCAAATTTAATGTATTCGGAAGCAGCTCTCCGTATATGATTATCGTTTACAAATACATGTATCTGTATATCTGTATGTTGTAAAATTACTTTCAAGAAAATCTTGCGTGTATTCTGGAGCCATGTTATTAATAATGTATGTCGTTTGCATAAAGTATACCATCCCAGGTATGTGAATAAATGTTAACGTGATTAATCAGAGTGACAGAAAATGGCGGCCACAAAGCGTTTCAAAGTGTGTTCTAGAACCGAAGTCTTATACTTGCCCTTAATGTAAGAGCAGTTCTTGGATATACAAATTGTCGCCACATTTCTGTTCCTATCTGCTCATGTACCGGAAGCGGTATCTCGGCAGATCGCACCCCACTTCAAATTATACAATACCTTTCCTCTTACTTCAGGTCTTTCTTCATTTTAAGCCAATGACAAGACCTTGCAATACGTATGGTTATTACATTTAACCAGTAAACTGTAGACATACACACCATACTAATTTGGAGCGGAATTACTCGTTGAATCGAGTAATACATGTCTGTTATCCCCTCAGTATCAATTATGGATGTTGGTTTGTTGTTGATCATAATGAAGCTATCAAACGTTGCAAAGATTTGGGTTTGTTTCGAGTTTAATCATTGCCAGCAATAGCGACCACAGCAATAATTTTGCTTCTCTTTGAAATGACAAAAAACTCTTTGAACATTTGTATCTTCGCTTTTACGAACTACTAGAGTAGAACTCTTGCTAGTATCTTCGTTCTAATTATTTTTGGTCATAATTATTTCCTTTTTTCTAAATACAGAAGCCCAGTTGATTTATGAATATGAACAACATGAAATCTCCCATTGTGTCTCTGTTCGCCTGCGTTAATGTGATCCTAACATTCTCCAAAGGGGAAGATCGGTTGACAACCATGTCGATGAGCAGTACGAACATGGAGACTAGCAACAAGACGATGGGTGTGACACAGCCTTTACAATCTGACTGCAACGATGAAAGATGTCGCACTTTTCTCGCTAAATCTAAGCTGGACAAACTGGCTGTTTCATTAACACCACTACCAGGACAAAGTTTCACAACTGACATTCCGCAGTATACGGAGATGATAGAAGACTCCACTACAGAGACCCCGTTGGCAGATTGGGTGTGGTCTCCACTTTCGTTCCCATGGTGGCGAGTAACGCAGCTGGTATTTGGTATTTTTGGTGTCTTTGGTAACCTTCTCGTCATTGTTGTCTTATTCCAAAGACGGTCAGCGAATCGAACCACCGACACGTTGATTGGAGGTTTAGCGGTAGCTGATTTCTTAACATCCCTCTTCATCGTCCCTATTCCGCAGGCCACAAGAGTTCCAAACAGTTTGATAGGAGAGCTCTACTGCAAGATGGTATGGTCAAATCTTATCATGTGGATTTCCATTACAGCATCCGCCTATATCCTTACCGCCATATCGATGGAACGTTATATCGCTATAGTCTATCCGCTCTACTTCAATCGCCTGCTCAGAAAACGGTTTGTATCCATTGTCATTGCTATTTGTTGGCTTATCGCAATATTGTCATCTCTGTTCGCAGGGTTTTCGATATTAACAGTCGACGACAAAACCAACGCTTGCACCACGAAGTTTTCATCAGCTAACGAAAAGGTCGTTCTTGCATATTACCGTTTTTCTCTTCGCTTGGTCATCCCAACAATTACCATGGTAACCACACAGATGTTGATTGTACGCTCCCTCAAACAGCACGCGGCCACGATTTCAATGCCAGCAGAAGATGGGTTCCACGGAGCCCTCATTTCACATCGTAGCTAAAAATCAAGTCATCAAAATGCTGCTGATCGTCATCATTGTCTACGTCGTCTGTTGGAGCCCCAATCAGATCGCCTATTTGTGTTTTAATCTTGGTGTCATCCCATCTTCTTATTCAGAAAGTCCCCTTCATCGTTCGTTGACTCTTCTAGCATTCTGCAATTCTTGTGCAAATCCAATCATTTACAGTGCTCGCTACGCGGAGTTTCGAATCACTATCAAACAAATGTTGAAAGGAACTAGGTCAAAACATGTGTCCATGTCTGGACATTAGCACACCCCTTCGTTGTTTAATAAGTAAAGTTTTATGGGGAAAGGCGATATCGATTCTTTTTTTTTGCCCATGTTTAGGTCAAATGTCATCGTCTTTCCGGTTTGAAAGCTATATGTCTAAATTAAATCAATTACCAAATCATGTAATTGTGCACGTAGTCTTAAAGAAAGTACACACCACAAATTGTGTCATTATGTCACGTCGTATTTTATTGTAAGTCTGTTTAAAAAAATGAACATTAAATCAATTACTTAAAGGCAGTGGATCTCATTTGCAAACATCCCCGCAGACCGGGAAATGCTAATCCATGCCCTTAGGCTATTGATGAAGGGCATGTCTATGAAATCTGGGGGTCAGTGATTGCCTAGAGTTTGAAAAATTCAAAAGAAAAACAATAGCCGTTTAGTGTACGTTCTATGGTAGGAATTTTTTTCTCGCGAGAAAAAAATTCAAATCTGAGTCTAACGGTCACTATGATTCCACTAAAACTGAGTTTCTAGCTCCTATATTTTGCTAAAGGTTCCCAGATGGCATTTTCTTCTAAATGTCATTGTATTTACACGATGTTAATTTTTAGGCATGCAAAAGAGATCTCCTGCCTTTAAGCAACTAATTCTCCTTGTAACGCTTAAAGGTATTGGCTAACATTTACCACAGTTAAAAAAATCTGAGCCACATGATTCCCTATGCTACCAGTGTCTTTGAGGAGGTCTAAAAATGAAACCCTGAAAAAAATTGTATTTCAAAATGATTATTTAGTGCTTTAAAAAGGTGAAAATCGTAAGATGACCAGATTCACAGGCTCATTTTTTCCATAGACTTACTGTGTGTACACCTAGGCTATTAAAACTCGCCCCGAGTTTTAATTATTTATTTATGCATAACTTGCCATTGGCAGTGTAACTTTCCAAACTTTTGTATTCTAGGGTGTTTATTTGTGCATTTGAACACTACTATGGAGCTCAGATATCAAAGTTTGACAATTTCTTTTTAATTAAAGCTCCACAATGTTAGCCTATCACTTTAAAGTAGTAAGCTAACATTGTGGAGCTTCAATTAAAACAAAGTCAAACTTTGACATCTGAGCTACATAGTAGTGTTTAAATAGACACATAAACACCCTACATTACAAAAGATTAGAAAGTTATGCTACCACTGGCAAGATGCATAAATAAACAATTTACACTCCAGTGGGGGATAAAATAACCCAGATCTACACACAGTAAGTCTATGAGAGGAAATGGGTAGGTGAATCCGGTCAACTTGAGTGTTTAAGCACTAATTGATCATTTTCAAATACATATTTTTTCAGGGCTTCATTTTGAGACATAATCAAAGACACCTAGAGCATGTGGGATAATGTCTCTTACATTTTTTTAAACTTTGGTCATTATATTCTTATAGCTTTAAATCAATTACCTAACCAACTAATACTCCACGTAATGCCGAACCAATTACACACCAGAAATTTGCCAATTTTGTGTGTGTGTGTGTGTGTGTGTGTGTGTGTGTGTGTGTGTGTGTGTGTGTGTGTGTGTGTGTGTGTGTGTGTGTGTGTGTGTGTGTGTGTGTGTGTGTGTGTGTGTGTGTGTGCGTCGCGTCGCGTGTGTGTGTGTGTGTGTGTGTGTGTGTGTGTGTCGTGTGTGTGTGTGTGTGTGTGTGTGTGTGTGTGTGTGTGTGTGTGTGTGTGTGTGTGTGTGTGTGTGTGTGTGTGCGTGTGTGTGTGGGGGGGGGGTCGGATTACAATTTATTTGATATGTGTAGTCTTTATGCCACAATAGCTGATCGGACTAAGGTATGTTCTACAGTTAGCACGTGAAAAAGGATACAAAGTCTGTCATGGCATATTCACTTGTGAATGTAAGTGGGTATCACGATCAGCATTTTTTCTTAAACAATATTCTCGCTACAATGAAAAACACGTTATGTAGGGTACTCCCCATTTTCAAACGTGACAGTTAATTCACTTTTAGATATTGATTTATTAAAATCATCATAACTTTTTTTTACTGAAGATTGTGTGCTTTTATCTAAATTATAAATTAATAATACCTGTTAAAGTTAGGTTTTATTTATTTTTTGGCAAATTGTGTGTGGTATATGAATCAATATTTCCCTTTACACTAGGAACAAGGCCCTAGACATGGCGAATTATACTTTCCTGGCAAAACGACTAAAATCAGTATGATTGTCAAACTTTGTTATCATCAATCATGTCCTTAATATGCACAATACAAATACGTTTGATTTAGCAGAAGAAAAGGGCACGATCGCAGACCTTTAAGAATTTGATTTTCGTACTACTTATTTTGGTGGTAAAATATGCGATAAATTGTTGGAGCATTGGCTTGTTTGATCAACTCCTGACTGCAACGGTAGTCAAGATTGAAGATACTAGATGTAGCTCTCATCAGCCAAACTTAATAGAGTCTACCTTTCCTTAGTAGCAGAGGCCTTTCGCCACTTGAACAACTTCATTGGGGTGATGTTTTTAGTGAAGCTTTGATAAGCAGATACAATATAAGGGTTTTTTTTGGTCAGTAAATGATACATGACTTGCGTCTGACAATCAAACTACTGGAAACGTTGGGTAGATCAGATTAGTGCAGGAGTCAGACTATTCCGAAGTTGGCCTGGTCGTATAAACATCGGGCAATTCGTGAGAGCATCTTAAAGATTGTGTCATTGATTTGCACGTCAAAAAAATCTAAATGAATTAAATCAGCTGAAATCATATCCAATGTGAAGATTACTATAAATAAACACCTCTCATAGAGATTTGGGGTAAAATATTGAGTTTTGGTGAAAATCTGGACGGTAAAACTTCATCCTTTTTCAAATGATTCTGAAGTCTTTAAAAAAAATCCGTGACGTCGACGTGCACGGGCCGTTCCAAAATTGTCCAATCAGCCGTTAGCCGAAGGTCGCGCTGAGTTAGCCGTTTAACCAATCAGAGCGCTCCGCTGGTCTTGTGACGGTACACATAACCACAATTCGCAATTTGAACAAAATTTAAACTCACGGAAAAAACAACATTCTGGTAACATGTCGTTATTAGTTTTTCTCATAAATCAACAAATTCATGACGTATGGATCTCAAACTTTCAACACACCATTTGTAAGTACTAAACTGCCGTTTGGTATTGATAATGAAGGGAAGTGATGGACTTGCACATCCCTGACACAATCTTTAAGCCATCGTATGGCCTTGTGTAGGCATCGTACTTCAAGTTCGGGGCCAGCTTCGCGCGAAATTGAAGATATAACCATCTTGTGTCAATGTCGGGACAGTGTGATGCCACGCCATCTTAAGTATATCAACTAACGGGCCCGCCAACGGGAGGCGAGAAGCTTTGGGGAAATCAGGGCTATGACATAGGGCAGAGCGGAATGAAGAACACTAGGAAAGAAACTTTCGATTGGCAGGATAACTGGCGAATAGGCGTCCAGGTCTTTAGGCCTCCAGGTGGACAGGTGAGCAGTCAGACTAATTAACGATAGGAATTGATATAGAGTCGTTACGACACCTATCTACATTTTTATTTGAAAGGGTCTTATTTTACACACACACACACACACACACACACACACACACACACACACACACACACACACACACACACACACACACACACACACACACACACACACACACACACACACACACACACAACAACACACACACACACACACACACACACACAAACAAACTGTTATTCCTCCCCCGGCTTCATTGCATGTAAAGATTTATGTGAATTCTAGACCATGACCGATTTTGTCGCAGTTGAATGTAATAATGAAGAACACGCACTTTGTATCTAAATAATATCGGCATCAATTTCCTCAAAATGAAATATACAAATTTGAGAACAGCCATTCATACTGCCAACTCAAGTATTTTTTTTCTAAAAGCTCCTCAACTTTGTCATAAAAAACAGCAAGACTAATTTAGGATTGAGTCTCTTGTTGGATTTTAATAAAATCGTAAATTTCGCCATAAGACCCAAACTTATGCTTTTAACTTTTAAAGGTTAATGACATGATTGGGAGCACTTGAAAATGCTGCAAGAACCAAATGAGTTGAAATGTATACCAACTATACACTAGCTGGATTGGATCTCCCAGCTGGAAGGATTTGTCTGTAATTTGTTTACTTAAGGAGAAACAAGCATGAACATACTAGTATGTTAATTTTATCGGGGCACGATAAACATAAGACCTGTAGAGAGCCACACAGCAGGTTTGCTGGCCACGAGGGATATTGACATAACTTATTTTAGAATGAGTCAACGTTTGACTACAAAATTTTCACAGGAGAATCTTTGCATAGTTTACTTCATTCTAGAGTAGTTTCAGCCCAAGTTGAGTACTACCTCCAATCATGTCATTTATTTTTAATGACAAGTATGGAGTGGATTCTGACTAAAATGATTAAAAAATGCTAGCGATACTAGTAGCAGTAGTACCAGTTGCCATATCATTGTTATTATTTTATCTCAGTAACAAGCGTGTAAAGACAATCATACATACTCACTTATACATACATACATACATACATATATACATACATACATACATACATCCATACGTACATACAGACATACCCTCCCTACTCAAAAGTATTGCAACATACACTATAACGCATGCATTTTGAGTTGAAGGGGTCTTTCTATAATGATGTCCTAAGGAAGTTTATAATTTGAAAATAACAAATTCTTTGAAAAGAAATCAATGAACAATTGTTTTTCTTTCCTTCTCCATGGCGGAGAGATTATCAAATGCAGGCACACCCATGACAGAGGGGCTGGAACATAAAATTTGACATTTTTTCGCCTCCCTTTAGGGGTGGGGAGTTAATTCACACTAGCATCATAATTCGGTTTCATATTTCCCGTAAAATGGTTTGGATAGCTTGGAAAGACTTCCAACAAACAAAAAAAATGTCATTTTGTTCCCCTGACACGGTCTCTGAAAGAAGACAGCACGCCGCAAAGACGAAAGCGCCTGGAGGATGAGGCTACTAATATAAAGATGATGGCCTTCTCTCCACATCTTTATATCAAATGTACTAAAAAGTCGCATTACAGCAAATTAAAGGATGTTTGCAATAATAAACCGCCTTTAGAATTGAGAAAGAATAAGAAATTACAATTGAGGAGGTCCTTTTCTGAAATATGTTGCGTATTCTCCTTATCACTATCTTATGAAGATAGGAGGCGCTTTCGTCTTTGCGGCGTGGTGTCTTCTTTCTGAGATCGTGTCAAAAGAACACAATGACATTTATTGTTTGTTGGAGGTCTGTCCAAGCCATCCTAACCATTTTACGGGAAATATGAAACCGAATTACGATATTAATGTGAATTAACACCCCACCCCTATAGAGAGGCGAAAAAATGTCAAATTTTATGTTCTAGCCCCTCTGCCGTGGGTGGGCCTGCATTTTATAATCTCTCCGCCATGGAGAAGGAAAGAAAAACAATTGTTCATTGATTTCTTTTCAAAGAATTTGTTACTTTCTTAGGACATCATTATAGAAAGACCCCTTCAACTTAAAATGCATGCGTTATAGTGTACGTTGCAATACTTTTGAGTAGGGAGGGTACATACATACATACATACATACATACATACATACATACTCTTCTTTCATTAAATACTAGTCACGAAGTTTCATTCAGGCAGGGCAGAGCAAAGACATTCAAAATGGGCACAAATAAGAAAAGTCATTTGCACAAGAAAATGTGAAATTTATACTGTCATGTTTGAATTCATCCAGGTTATTCCCGATATTGAAAGACATCATACATAAGCTTATTTTATGTTCTTTTGTTTTTGTAAACAAATAAAAAATAGCGATTTATTACTGAGAAAAGATAACTTGAAACGATGCTTGTTTTCAGAAATGTTCCAAGATGCATTCACATTATTTCTATATTATATTATATTATATTATATTATATTATATTATATTATATTATATTATATTATATTATATTATATTATATTACATTATATTATATTTGGAAATGTATTTTCTTGTGCATGCTGTTCATGAAAACGCTGCAGAAGCAAATAAATAAAATGAAATGAATGAAATCACCTTGCCAATTTGTTTTGTGATGCTTGGATTTCAGAAAGTATGATTATATTTACTACCCAAATCGCATCAATGATACAAAATTATAAGTACAAATGAAGTATTGGTAGCACCTCTATCCATTGTTTGAATTCAATTGTACGTGATTGAATGACAATAAACAGTTTACCTAATGAACGAAGTGAAACAAAGCTTTAGAAACATACAAAATTCATCAAAGAAATCACTCATTACGATATGTTTACCATGTAATCCGAATTCATATTTTCCTGGGACATGATATATATATATATGTATTTATTCAAGTTTATACATAATTGACAATATGCGAGTCTCACTGCTTAAAATGACGTGAGAGTGTGTAAATGGAATAAATATAATACAACTTGTAGACAAAATATGCTCCGACACACGTATCATACGTTTCTGCACTTCCACATCGTTTATAAGCGATATATATATATATATATATATATATATATATATATATATATATATAGTGTGTGTGTGTGTGTGTGTGTGTGTGTGTGTGTGTGTGTGTGTGTGTGTGTGTGTGTGTGTGTGTGTGTGTGTGTGTGTGTGTGTGTGTGTGTGTGTGTGTGTGTGTGTGTGTGTGGATTGGCGAAACAGAGAAACTTTCCCTTTTACAGCTTACAAAGGGAAGGAAATGACACTAAGCAATCAAACCATCAGTCGACATTGAAATATCTAAGAAACAATCTAACAGTCTCGAACGTGTACAAAATCGAGCACTCCGTATCATCCTCGGAAACCAATATGTAACTTACGACGAAGCACTTGACACTTGCAATATTACCACCCTTTCTTGACGGCGAGAAAACCTCTGCTTTTCATTCTTTCAAAAGACTCTCAAACAGACAAACCAGTTCCAAGAGCACTTGCCACCACCCCCTAAAAGGAGATCTAAACGACATTCTAAGAAAATGACTGAACTAAAATTAAAACAAACAGGATGAAAAACAGTGTAATACTTTATCTCATACACCTTTTTAATTTTATGTAGCGTGATTTTTTCTTAATTTATGTTACAGTTGTCAGTTGATTTTATTATAATCACTATTAGATTACGCTTACAGATTGTCGATTACTTTACTATTATAAATAATAAAGTATACCAACAATACGTAATAAACATAATATACGTGTAAGTCAGATCAAATTGATTTTTAATATATTATTATTATTTCTTTAACCTTCATAACTCACAACTTTAAGTTAAGTCCGGTTAACTTGTTTTCTATTCAGTTACAATACTATGATCACACTTTTCTGACTTCTTGAATTAATTACTTTTTCATTTTGGAATTTTGTAATCTAATACTGTTTAATTATGACAACTATTTTAAGGCTGTACATACTTTTTACTTTTTACCTTAATGGGCTTCTTTGAATAAATTAATTATTCAATTACGTCATGTATTTTAATTTTGTACAACCTTTTTTAAAACCTTTGATGTAAATTATGTGCAATTCAGCAGAATAGCTGCCAGACATGACCTGAATAAAAACCATATTGAATTGAATTGAATTGAATTGAATTGAATAAGATTGTGATGGATTGGCGAAACATAGAAACATTCCCTTTTACAGCTTACAAAGGAAAGGAAATGACATTAAGCAATCAAACCATCAGTGGACATTGAAATATTAAAGATTCAGAAGTTTCACAACACTATCTTTACGTGCCAAAAATAAAAACTCATGAAATGAGTTTAGCATGTACAAGGTGAAAATAGACCACAACTTGACAGAACAATGGAAAATTTGATTAAGAACTATATTTACTTTCGATAGGCACTTAATAATTCAATTGCATCATTATCACCCTTATTGTGTTCAAATCTTACAACAAACAACATCCCGCTGATAAAAATGAAGATATGAAATTCATAGTGTGTCTTTACTTAATTCGAATTCTTGAAGCAGCGAGAGTGTTCAGGTTGGTGTCAAGAAACAGCTGCGACGATGGTAATGTTTCTTTACCTTCTGATTGCGCTAGGACTGTCGTCTGTTGAAGCAGGTATTTTGTTTTTAGATAATTGTGTAAGACATCATAGGGGGAACACCACAAATAATTACATTTCATAAGAAAATTGAAGGGAAGTTTCGTAATGATACGAAATTTGAACTTGAAAATTTATTCGAAAATCTGTTTTCCTTACTTTTTTTTATTATGAGCATCCACGCAGAATGTGCACTATAAACAATCAACAAAAACATATTAGAATTGTACGTGGTATTACTTTTTTATGTCATACTATGTTACGGATTTTAGTCAGTATTAAATATCCGTCAGAA
>JZLH01S0063199.1:3941-12941 GCA_001188425.1 Eucidaris tribuloides | reverse complement strand
ATACCCATCGACTGCGCGCAGTCGAACTGCTCTAGTTTTATTACAGTCATGCATAATATCCTTATCATTAGAAATTTAACTGATAGTATAAAGGAATGTTGAGTTTCATGTTCTTTTGGATTTCTAAATAAGTAGCTGTATGAGTCATCATTTATTACTGCAAAATTTTGCAGATTGTGTGAAAATGTAGACATTTTGACTCCTTGTTTTTTAATAAAGGGCTGACAATTATGAAAGATGTCATGAATTTATGCAGCAGGAAGGGAAGGGGCTGAAATGACAGCACTGTCCCATAATACAAACTGCTTTACAATCTACATCATCACTGTTAAAACAGTTGCAACAGTTTGAGGAACTGTTTAAAAAATTGTGTACCATTGATTCTTCCCCATGGGTACACTGTGCATATGTCACTTCCATTTTCATTGTATTTTTCTTAAATTCTTAAAGGTATTGGCTAACATTTACCACAGTTAAAAAAATCTGAGCTACATGATTCCCCATGCTACCTTTGTCTTTGATAAGGTCCAAAAATGACGCCCTAGAAAAAAATTGTATTTCAAAATGATTATTTAGTGCTTTAAAAAGTGAAAATCGTAAGTTGATCGGATTCACCTGCCCATTTTCTCCCATAGACTTACTTGTGTAGATCTAGGCTATTTTTTACTCTACCCTGAGTATTAATTGTTTATTCATGCATATCTTGCCAGTGGTAGCATAACTTTCTAAACTATTGTATAGGGTGTTTATTTGTCCATTTGTACACTACTATGTAGCTCAGATATCAAAGTTTGACAATTTTTTAAGTTTAAAATCCACAATGTTAGCCTATCACTTTAACATGTCCAGCATTATTTGATATTGCTGCATTGAGCAACATATGGAGCTTCAGCATAGTATCAACTTCAACTATAACATTTTTACACATGCACAATAGAGAAGTGTTGTGTACAAAAGTTGTAGATAAAAGAACCCCCTATTTAGCAGTTTTATGTTTATTGCAATGTTGTGAATATTTATAATATAAAATGGGTTTTGTAAGGTTATCTATATGAACCAATCAATATACAGGAAATATATGTGTTTTTCCTGTTTCACACACAAAAAAAGTGTTTCAAGTATCTCAAATTTGTAGAAAAATATCCATTGTAAACATACCAGTTTTCAGTGATTTAACAAGCTGTTCCTCAACTATGCAAAAGAGACACAACAAATTAAGTTGTGGTCGTAATCTTTTTCCTTATAGCAGAGATTGAAAGGGTATTTGTGTTGCAAAATTGCTCCAGTGACAGTTGACCGGTTGGAGGCTAAGTACGAATTAACTTGTGTCGGGTCTATTAAAAATGCAAGTTATTTTGAAATTAAATTGTCTCCAACGGGTTAAGAGTTAATATTGCCGGTATAGACCCAGTCGGGCACTATTTCTGTACAAAATATATACGTAGCAGTAGTACCCTTCTGGTTCTATGTACCAACGATATGCTTGTTGATTTAATTGTAGAATTATTCTCTGTGTTTGTAGTAATACATTATTGTTCTTTCATTCATGTTTATTTGTTTATTTTTTTCAGAGTGTAGAAGAAATCTTCAAATCGGTGCTCCAGCTGATGGATGGAAATCCGGCCAAGAAGGACGACAATTGCATAATCCTGTGAACGCACAAAACCTCCCGTCGACACCAAACAAACATGTATATATGTCATCGATCAGACAGACAGACGGACGGACAGACAGACAGAATTTGTGAAATGCAAGATGAAGACAGGGATATCATATTTTTAAACAGGAACAGCAAAAAGGGAGTGTGATGTAGAAACAGTTTGAAAGTAAGGAGATGATAAAGAGACAAAATGGTGTTAGACCTCTCTCACTCTATGTAGTGTACTGGACCATTCAGATTTACTCAGTTTGCTGCCAACATCAGTCGAAAACAAGCTGACCCTCCTCCACTTTTGTGGACTATTCCATTTAGATTCATTCACAATTTATCACAATGTGCTTTAGTACCATGGATAAAGATCTGATTTTTTTTTTTTTTTGGGGGGGGGTGGCTATGTAGTGATAGTTCAATATTTCATAGGAATGAATCATACTTTATGTCATAGATGGGCAGGGGCAAGAGATGTAAGATATACTGTAAACGTAATAATATTTATTGATTTTTTTTTCTTTCTGGTTGGGAGACATGCAAACATGTTCATGTGTTACTAAATGGACTCAAGATTGATATCAAGATCGTCAGGAAAATAATTCATTTGGGAAAAAAAATCCTGACAACTTTTCTTTGTGAGTTTTCCACGCCTTAATTTGCCTTAATTTCTCCCAACAGCGGCCGAAAACACGCTGGGGGGGGGGGGGTATAAATTTTCAAAAATCAAACAAAATCCCATGATTTTCACTTTTAGGGGAAGGGCACCACCCCTTAGTTTTATAGCAAAATGTGTACTGCTGATCTTATATCATGGACAAATTTTTGAAGTATTTAGAAAGATGCAACTTACAGTGTACCACCTTCATATTTATATAATATTCTAAGTGGTGTAAATAAAGTGAATCATACATTACATGGTTTGAGCATCAAATTGTAAGTAGATGGTTAACAATGTGTCATATAAACTTATCTTATACAGGGCAGTGAGGGCACACTAGTGTTCAAGTGTTTTTGATATCCTAATACTCATATGGCAATCTCTTTCACATTATAAATAGTGGCGTGCATTAATATCGTGATTACTGTCCAACATGATACTGTGTATAGTCTGGAAGTGGCATAGTGGTAGATGGTACTAGGTGTTAAAAATAATATTTGTTAATTTTGAAAATTAATAACACAAAAACTGCACAACAGATTATTCTGGCGTTGAGTATAGTTACAGCATAATAGTGAACATTTTTGTTTTAGGTGGTTTGAAGATGATATCAATAATCAGTTTTATGTAATTCATGCTTTTTTTAAAAAAGTTAGGGTTCATATTTTGCTCAATATCCAATCCCCTGTACAAAATTGAAACTGTACAGAAATCGAATGGTGTGTGTGAGGGTGTGTGTCTAGTCCCCACACAATAGCATTAGACAATGGCTATGGATAGTGAATAAAGTCTAGCAGGCTACTTACTAATGAATATTAATAAAGCATTTATCGAGCCCGGCTGTAGTGAGAGATTGGCATACCAATGTTCCTACCGTGCGCTGTTCACCGCCATTGTCTATTGATTTATTGATATTGATTGATTCCATTTATTGTGTAGTTCTTTCAAATTCAAACATGATTACATACAATACTGTTGCAAGTAATATTTTTCATAAATAACACAATTTTAAATTACTATGTATGTATAAAATAAACATATAAACACAATATAACTACACAAAGGGACTAACACATAAGCATATTGTGTGGGGACGAAACACACACTCTCACACACACCATTTGATTTCTGTACAGTTTCAATTTTGTACAGGGGGTTGGATATTGAGCAAAATCTGAACCCTAACTTTTTAAACAAGCATGAATTACATTAAACTGATTATTGATATTATGTTCAAAACAAAAATGTTGCACCATTCTGCTGTAACTATACTCAATGCCAGTATATCTGTTGTAGCAGTTTTTGTGTTATTTAATTTTCAAAATTTAACAAATATATTTTTAACACCTAGTAGAACCCTTGTCTCCCAACCAAAGAGTAGTGGGTCCGAGCTAATGCCCAACACGTTTGCCCTTCAGCAAGGCATTTTATCCACATCACTGCTCTTTACCGGAGTGTATAAATTGGTACCCAGTAGGATGGGAATATTAATGTTGGTTGATAAGCATGTGCGCTCCTGTGAAATGGTGACTGGCTGGAATGCTTCCTAGGGAGTGGAGAGTGAGCACTATAAGTGCTGGATTGAATTGTATCCAGCGGCTGGGGTAATAATCATGTGTACATGTTATGACACTGTGGCAAGTAGTGCACTATATTAAAGACCCCATTATTATCATTTAATATTATTATAATGTAAATCATAAACAATTATACTAAAAAAATTGATCTCTGATTGGTCAGTTGTTTTCGTTGGCCAACTATTTTGTATCATGCAATAGAAATACAAGAAAACAGTTTTACCCGTTGGAGATGATTTGATTTCACTAGAGCACACATTGTCCATTGTCCATAGACCCCAGTCCAAGATATCTCATTCAAAGTCACCAATTGGTTTATTGCAAAGAAGCCCTCATTTTGGTGACAATGTGTCCCCATACATTCCCAAACTCCAACATACTTGTACATGAACATGGACATTTAAGTTAATGTAGAAATTGGTTATGTTTATATTGTGCTTTTGTCCAAATTTAAAGGCAAGGTTCACCCTGACATCAAGTTGGTTTTAATCAAAGCAGAACAATGAGAGAAACATATTAATGCAAGTTTGACAAAAATCCACCAAAGAATAACAGAGTTATGAGGTTTCAAAGTTTTCAATTTGTGACGTCACATGCGAGCAGCTCTCTATATGTCATCTAATATAAATTCCATAAATTGTCATTTTTTTAACGGTTCATGATAATTGAATGGGGGCTTTTTCAAAGAAGCATGTATGAAATAATGTGTCTGATAATATATTGAATGCGCAGCTAAAATCATTTACAAATTTCTGAGAAACTGCACTTTTATGGAATTTATATCACATGACATAGGGAGAGCTGCTCGCATGTGACGTCACAAATTAAAAACTTTGAAACCTCATAACTCTGTTATTCTTTGGTGGATTTTCGCCAAACTTTCATTAATACGTTTCTCTCATTGTTTTGCTTTTATTAAAACCAAATTAATGTCAGGGTGAACCTTGCCTTTAAGTTCATTCACAAATTTACAAGCAAAAACTCTTTCAATATGATGGATAGTTAATCCTATTTAATCAAGGTTAAGCAGCAGCTGCTGCCTGTAATTAAAGCTGTGTTTTAAAATTCTCCAATAATTAGGTTGCATCACACCCCCCCCCCCCAAAAAAAAAAAATCCTTACCATCTACTTCTTAATTGCGTTCACAGTCTTGGGCATGCCATTGTAATTCAACACAATAACCAACAGTAATAGCACAATGTCATGCTACAGATTGGTGACCGTAAGGTATGGCACAGTTGCTCAACAGATTTAGGTTCACTCATATGAAATACTGCCCTCTGTTGTTGTCTTTAGTCTAATGTGTAGACTTTGAGCTGTAAACATGCATCAAAAGAGAAAGTAAAAAAAAAAAGAGTGAACAAAAATCTATGTTTGGTAGGTCTCGCCCCACCCTCACTCCTATCATTCACCCAGTGATTGCTTTCATAGTCTTGCACATGCCTTTGTAATTCAACATAATAACCAACAATTATAGCATTATGTCATGCTACAGATTGGTGTCCATAAGGTATGGCACAGTTGCTCATCATATGCAGTTCACTCATGTGTAAGTGTAATACTGCCCTCTGTTGTTGTCCTTAGTCTAATGTGTAGACTTTGATCTGCAAACATGCATCAATAGAGAAAGTAAAAAAGAACAAAAACAAAAAACAAAAAAACACAATAAATTGTGCCATGTGAGAGTCAATTTCAGTTGATGTGAAACCACTTGAAACAAAAGTTTAGCGCAAATATTTTGAAACCTCATTTTTTCTTTTCTTTTTTAAAAATAGATTGAGTGGGTTGTCAAAGGATTCTGAAACTTTCCTCTTGTAACAAAGGAAAGTAACAGCTTTGGAAGCAATCCTCAAGTTTGCTTTTTAGGATTGTAGAATCAAGTACGACTCTTGACATTTCTCTGACGTGAAGGTTTTGTCAAATATTTCCTTCTCGTCAAGTGATCTATAAGCTTTCACTGTGGCTTTTTTGTGCGTGTGACTGGCAGAGTGGTTGTGCGCTTCTGAGGTTTCAACGTCTGTTGTGGTCGTACTTTAATCCAGTACTGGCCTAAGCATGTTATTTCTCTTCAAGTAAACAAATTAAAGGGAGTTGACATGATTGTGTGAAAGGAGAAATGTCTCGATGGTTTCAAATGGTTTCAACGTCTCTTGTGGTCATGCTTTGGAAAGCTATTAAGCTACACAATGAATTTTACCATCACAGCATTTCTTATATAACTGTAATCTACAAGAAAGAGGAAATGATTGACCATGAAATTTTCACAGCAGAAACCTTAAATAGTATATACTTGATTCTGGTATCATTGGCTGATATTCTCGAAAGTGGACTAACTTAGGCCCCTGACTAACTTCGGAATGTTAGTTGCCTGTTCTGTGGAATGCCAAGTGTTAACACGTTCATTTCATGTTTATTAAAATTTGCAATAAAGTGCTAAAAAGCACAAAATGTTTTGTAAACATAAAAATTTCAATTCATTTAATGACAAAAATTAAATAGTTATTAGTTATTTGTTACAGATTAAGGTACCCAAACATGTAATAAATATTGTTTGAAGTAGTGTTCCGTAAAACAGGCGACTTGTGAGAATACCAGCCAGTGTGTCTTAACTGTTAACATGCCAGAGGATTTCAACCTCTTTGGACTTTATGTGTATTATTTGGTGCAGATCTGTGACTTCGGCACGTTAAGAGTTAAATTGAGAACTACATCATTTCCCTTTACAGTCGATTTTTATCAGTCTGGACGTACACTCTAGTTAGTGTAAATATTGATTTAAATATTGATTTACATATATGGCCCTCAAGGCATTTTGGACTGCTCCCGTGTCTGACATCATTCTGTATGATATTACCAAACAAAATTTGAGGAATAGATTGTTCCTCAAATGACTTATGGACAGAAACTAGAATGTAAAAGAAGTGTGAATAATCAGTTTGCTATATCCCTGTGTTCCAGAATTAGAAGAGGTAGCCTATACAGTGAAGCATCATTTTACAAACTCATTTTACTGTGATATTGGTGTAACTGTGGTCTAGAAACTTATTGAACACGAGCAATAAAGCGATAATTATTATATCTGATAATCTGATAATGAAAGTTTAAGTGATGATTAGAATTACATGTATATATTCAGTCATATTTTCTTAATTTATGTTAACCCTGCAAAGCTGTGATATATCTATGACTGCCTTTACACACACTCGGCAAGAACATGCAGGCTAGAAAAATAATCTGCAGGACTATTTTTATTTTTTGTCAGTGGCCTGAGAATAAGTTAGTATATTGAGGCAAGTAATAATTATGATAATATTATGTTAGGTGACCCAGATGTGATTAATATGCCAACTTCTAGGATATATGGTGTAATTAATTATTCGCAGGGACATTACCCTCATAAACATTTGATAAGTGTGCAAATAAAGTGTACAATACTGATTACAAAATACAAATATGTATACATGTAATATTTTGAAGTAGTAGACACATCTGAAACGAGAGATTGAAATGTTGTATATAATGGTTTGATAATTTGACGGGAGAAAACCTTCAATATATAATATATGTTCCAAGTTTTAGATAAAACAGATAGTATTTGCAACAAGCACTAATGAAGAATTCGCACCAGAAATATACAGACATGAAGAACTTGGATTACAAACCCACTCATCCAAAGAGTTAAGTAATAATGTTAAATTAGTTGTTCTTATGTCTGCAGTCAAATATTTAATTTAAAAAGTTATACCTGCAAAGTCACCCTAAAACATGTGCTTTTGCTCTCTGCTCACATTTCAATGGATCTTAAAGTCATCGTCTTGCAGTTACCCCCCCCCCCCCCAGCTACCATCTACAGCACAATTAACAATTTTATGTGGTAACTAAATTATTAATGAGTGGATGTAAACATATTTCACACAAATTTGAGCAATTTGTTAATGATACTGGATCATAAATTTAGTCTTTGTAACGAGTATGTACATGGTTATTATTCTTATTTGGATATAGCACACTTTAAATTCATTAAAGTTAATGAGTTTGAATGTTCTAGCTGTTGTTAACAGTGCTCATGAAACATCTTGCTCATGCAAAATCAAACCAAAATATCACTCATACCTTTTGATATATATGTATTTTGCTTTGATGCAAATTTGAGTTTGAAAATAGAATTTAGAAAATTTGATTGACATTAATGGGAATAACGGTTTTGTTTTTTTTCTGCTTGATATGTTCACATATCTTTGTTTGTAAAAAAGGTAGGGTACGTGGTAGGTTAAATCCTGCAAATCATTAGCACTACTGTGTAAATAAAAAGAAACGGAATAAACAATACAGTGGGACGTTAAATGGGAGTTCCCCCTCGGTCTTACATTTCATATTTCCTTATTTCCGTGAGATCTGTATATCAACTGCCAATATTAACATGTAAATATGACATCTGTGTAGATGACCTTTTGGCACCGTTTATCAATTTATTGTATTTGTGTAAACTATATTATTCTTTTTACACTAAGTGACTAGAATTTGAGCAATCATGTATATATACGTGTTATAGTTCCCCTCTGATAAACATTCTGTATCCTATAAGAGGGTGAATGTGGTCTGATAAAGTTTACTGTATTATGCCGATTATACTTTTCATAATATCCGCTGTGCTTTATTTGTCACACTGTACATGTAGCTATTTTTGTTCAAAGGTTGATGTATTATGTTCGGCAGGGTAGTAAAATTGTGATATTCTAGTACTCTAGTCTGAATTAGATGGAATTTAAATAATATTGATAAACTTTATTTTAATAAAGTGTCCAGAAATTAATTTTAGGACTTGTACAGTATATTTAAGTGCTGATAAAATCCTGGTCATGTATACAAGTGTATGGAATACACGCCCAAATTATGGTATTGAAAAAGACATACTGAAAGATCGAGTAGGATTGAAAGTGTGTGAACCATTCTTAAATACTTGTACGTGTATTTTCTTTAAGTAGTGTTTTGATCATCATATTTTATTTGCAATTTTCTTTCATCCTAATGTCCTTGTACCAGTATTAACTTTACAAAATGATGAAGCACAACCTTATATTTTTTTGGTGTATATAATAGGAATAAAATGTCTA
>JZLH01S0063175.1:2865-13148 GCA_001188425.1 Eucidaris tribuloides | reverse complement strand
GATCTCGGCCGTCGACCGCGCGATCGCGCGGAAAATCGGCATGCACGTCGCCCATCACGTAATGTACCAGACCGGATTCCGCCCCCCCCCCCAGCCTTTTTAGGGTTAAGACAAGTAAATTATACAAAACTAACGGTGTTTGAAAGCTAAGACTATGCACTTCACGTTGACGTAAACACCATGTCACAAGATTTTTTTCTAATTGCCAAAGAGGGCAGTTTTCACTTGCACAATTTTTTTAGAGACACTGTATGCAGTGCACTCTCATTATAAAGAACACTGATACATGTATAACAAAATTTCATTATAAAGAACACTGATATAACAAAATTTCATTATAAAGAAGTAAAATCTCTGGTCCCACGTCTTGGATTTCCTTTTTATTTTATTGTTTTTGCAATCCTGATATAAAGAAATTCCGTTATAAAGAACAAATTTCATGGGTCCCAAGGACTTCTTTATAACGAGAGTGCACTGTAATTAGCCTACTTGTTTAGGGTCCATTTTGAAAGTCTATACACGCACATGGTATACACGTTGTAATAACGGTCTCTCCCCCCCCCCCCCCGACACAAAATCCTGTTTTGGCGGCATTTACACACATTAAAGCCCAAGTTTAGTTTGGGGGATTTTTTTTTTATTATTTGAAAGCTAACTCGGTTAACAGTAACACCTTATTAACCCTTTGGATGCTATAATGTAAAATATAGTCAAAAATCTCGGGGGTACCCCGTAATTTCGGGGTTCCCCCCCCCCCCGAGATTTTTCATTAATCTAAAAAACGAAAGATGATCAGAATCTTTTATTGATGTGATATGATATGACCTTTGGGCATTAAGCTTTCAAATAAAAAAACAAATCCCCAAAAGTAAACTTGGGCTTTAAATCATGTTTGATCAAACTTTGATGACATTTGTTTACAAACGCACACACAGTGTGTCACATACTTTCACAAGTAAAACAATTAAAATTGTAAAATGAAGTCAAGTATAAATTGACAAATGTTTTATTATCAACAAAATACTATACAATGACAGCTGCAAATACATGTATTTATAAATCATTAATTCGATCAATTACTAAATTGCTTTGACAAGACAGATGCACTTTAGTTCACGCACGAGGACACCAACACACACAATAAATGTAGAGGTACCATCTACAATTCTACACGCAGAGCAGATACAGAACAGACCAGTGAATCGAGTGAAGGGAGTGAAAAAAAAATGTAGGAAGCCAAAGTGTAATTCTAATTTATATTTTATTACTATTTTCTTACCCCAATAAACCTATGTGCTTCCTCGAATCATCTTGGAAAGAAAGGGAAAAAGTATGAGAACCCAATGATAATTAAAGAAATAAAGTTTGAGAATTAATTCAATCAACAGACAAAATGATAAACACACAAGTTCACAATTACACGTACATATATTAATTAAATCTACTTGATTTCCGATGATCACATCTCTAAACAGGAGTACTTGGTTGCCTCTGTTATTCTTCTGCAGGGGCTGTGCTAGCTGGGGTAAAACCTTAGGGGGTAAATGGAACTTCATGGCTGGATCATGGCTGTCAGCCCGCCCCCTCCGTGGCACCGCCCGCGTTCTACTGTAGGGCCAAGGGTGGTTTGCCTTCTCTTTTCAAAGAGAGAAATCTATACAAATAGCAAATATTTAGTCCTTTCAGACAATGCTAAGGTGTACCTTATCTAAAGAATACGTAGCAGTTCTAGGATATGAAAATAATGAAAAACATTACATAAAAAATAAAGAAATACATAAGAAATGTTGTATTTCTCTACGTAACGCATGCGGAATACTTAATTGCATATTTAGTAATTACTAATTTGCATAAGCATATCTAATAATTTAAGCATGAAACAACACAATTCCATGATAAACAACCTCTTCTTACAGCTGAAAACCTTGAAACAGGAATTTATGGACCACAATAGGCACCAAAATATGAAAAATTCAATTTTTTGATAAAAATTTGCATATTTGCATAATTAATTATGAATATGAAAAAAAATACAATGAATATCAGTATTTAGACTATGTTTTGTTTTAGAGGACATGACAAAGGATGTGTGTGCCAAATTTGGTTGCGATCAGACGACCAACAGCCGAGATCTTAGGGGGGGCCCAAAAGGCCCCCCCCCCCCAGTCTTTCCAGCCTCCAAAATAGCCCAGTCTTTTTAGGGTTAAGTCTCTTTTGGATGCTGCCCTCGTTTATGTGTATTTAAATTACTAGCTTTAGTGAATGCTTTCCCACACACTGTACATTTGTATGGCTTCTCCCCAGTGTGGATGCGCCTGTGGTCCGTCAGGTTGCAAGATGAGGCAAAGGCCTTTCCACAGACCTCACACACATACGGTCTCTTGTTCAGGTGCTTGTACTCGTGCTGGATACGTCCGACATGAGTAGTGAAGACACGATCACAGTATCGACATTGAATTCTAACACCAGCGTGGATCTTCTTGTGACGTCCGAAACTTTGCTTCGTCGTAAGAACAGCATCACACTCATCACAAGGATAATGTCCAGTATCTGTGTGTTTGAACTCATGCGTTCTTAGCGATCTCCTGGTTTTGAAAGTGTTGCCGCAGAGAAAACAAGAATATGACCTCTTATCGGAGTGTTGTGCCTCTTTGTGCTCTTTTAGTGATGTGGAAAATGAGTAAGTCTTATCACACAAGTCACATTTGTACGGCCGTGGCCGACCAGTGTGAGAAAATTGGTGGCTTGTAAGGTAAAATTTCGAAGGAAATGATTTCCCGCAAATATCACAATTGAACTTGTAGGATTCCTTTTCGGTGTGTAAACCCTCCATGTGGGTCTTCAAGTGGCGTTCAACTGAGAACGACTTCCCACAGATTTCACACAGATAATTTCGCTCCTTTGTATGTGTAGTCATGTGTCTCTCAAAGTCCCTTTTCGAAGGCCAGGTCTTTCCACATTCACTACAATACCGTTCGGCCTTTCCTGAACGTCGTGATTTACCCTTGGCCTTCCTAGTAAACTCTGCACCATCAGACTGTTCAGAATCACTACTCCAAGCACTCTTAAACCCCCGTGCAGCTCGACGTTCTTCCTTTCTTGCTAATGCTGAGCCATTGGTAGATGATGACTGGTCATTGGCACAGTTGATATCTTGGGAAGTATCAGGTTCAAAGTCAGAGGCGCTCTCGTCATCATCGCTACTAAAATATTTGGAATACTTTCCCTCTGCACAAGTCGTCCGCTTTGGTCTGCTTGAAGCGATACTAGTATTGTCCATAAGATTAATGTCTTCTTTACTGCTATCGTCCATGATTTCAACAGTCTTTTCAGATGGAGATCTTGCACAGGACTGCCCATTCTGAAGCAGAGGGCAGACATTCTGCACTGCAGTGGGGTGAGAATGTGGGCTTGATGCCACCTGTTGAGAGGGAAATGATATCTGTGAATCTTGGATGTTTCCTGCCACAGACTGAACATTCTGTGATGGTGCTGTAACTACTGTTGATATATCAGTCGGTCGTCCCGATATATCTCCCACCAGCATTTGCTTGTAGGATGACAAAACCCTCACCAGCGCATCTCCGGTCAATTTTTTCTGGACTGAAAGCATACTAGGCACACTTTCTGATAGCATCACAGATATTTTGTTTGCCTTCTCCTGCTCCTGCTCCTGCTCCTGCTCTTGTAGTTTAGATGCAGATCCTGATAACTGTAACATCCCATTCATATTTCTGGACTGGTCGTCTACAGAGTCTTCTTCCTGTGGTGTCACACAGAGGACTCTCAAAGAATTTTCTTCCTCCTGAGAGATGGTGCAATCTTCTGGAATCTCTTGATTTAAAGTCATCTTAGAGATAACACTTGAGTTACCCTCATTTCCCTAATATGCATTCTGCAAGGACTTTTACAAGATTCTGTGTCTTTTGCATGTTGCCGCTATCTTCTGGATCCTCTTGTTTTACTGTCATCTTAGGGATAGCACTTGTGTTACCCTCTTTCCCTGCAAGAAACAAAACGTCACACAGAAGAAAAAATTAGGAGAATAAAACAGGGGTTCCGGGGTTGGGGGAGGGTAATGTTGCATGTGGGCATTTTGAATTCACAAGCACAAAGAGAGTCTAGACATTTTGAATTGAAAACGAAAATTGTTTAATAACATCATTCTCTTGGATTCTAGATCTCCTAGAGGATAACTCCTCCAGGGGAGTTGTCTTCAGGGAGTTGTGATTCAGGGAGTTGTCCTCGGGTGGGGGAGGGGGGTTGTCCCCCGGGAATTGTCCTGATATGTGTTTGCCTTCAGAGTGTTCAGTATTTATAATAGGCAGCACCTGGACTAGATTGGCTCAGAACAGAAAGCCATGGAAGAATCATGAAGAGGGCTACATGTATCCAACTGTGGATGAACTCAGCTTGGTGAGGTGAGATACATGTATAGTATTAGATGCAATATAGTCATACATACAGTGTGAGTTTGCTTGCCTCCCTTGAGATGGTGCATGTTAGCCTCAGGCTGTCTGTCATATAGTATTGTGCAGTAACCAACCCCTGAGTGGCACTGACTGTAAATCAACATGATTTGGAGGTAGTCCTCAACTTGGGGTTAAACTATTCTAGAATCAAGTACTATGCAATGATTCTGCTGTGACAATTTTGTGGTCAAAATTTGATTCATTTCAAAAGCACTAACATCAGTACGCCTTGTGACAGGCATGTTTTTGTGTAGTTTTCAATGAGATTAATTTGGGATTTCAGTGGGATTAATGGGAGAAATTCAGTACTGGCATGTTAATACTTGATTTACTTCACTGGTGTATATAGGCCTACTATTATATCTTTCAACCTGTTTGATTCTTTAAGCATTTTTTTATTTTTCTCAATACATGTATGTCAATGTATCATGCTTTTTTACTTGGACACCCCAAATTGTGGTCGTCAAGGAAATGAAACAAACATATTCTTTACATGTATATTCAAGACACAATTTAACAATGTGGAAGCCCTGATATCTGACCTTGTGTTTGAATGGACAGAACACCATACAACACAAATCTGTACACAGTTTTGCTATCACCAGTAAGATCTGTTTAAATATTGGCACATAAATTACTGCCCTATGGATAAAAATTCAAATTCAAAAAGTCTGCTTATTTAGTTGTAAATTGAGCTATACAAATTTTTGTGGCCGCAAAAATTTTCTGCAAGGACCAATAACATCATAACACCCCCGGAGCTCTCACTAACAATTAAACATACAGGGAAACCTTGTTATAATGAGGACCTAAAAATCATGACAATGACCTTGTTATATGAGGTTCCTCACTATATCAGGGTCCAAAAACTAAGAAATACATGTATAAAGAGTTGGACCTGAAAAATCACCTTGTTATAAGAGCGTTTTGTTATATTATATCCAACCTCTTTACAATGGGGTTCCACTGTATTGTGATATATTTTCATTACCTTCACTCAACACCAGCATCTTTTGCACTGTAGACTGTACTACCGGTGCACTGTACCTTACTACGTAGTAGTAGTACAGCCAGGACCACTTATCACTTATGGTTGCGTACCTGCATTTGTTTCCGACAGTAAATCATTCCAGTCCGCCAGGTCATCCACGCTGGTACAAATAACCACATTTGGATTCATTTCGTGACTAGCCGTCATTGTTGCAGGATTCTCCTCATCACGTACAGGGTCCTGGACGTCTTGTCCCAGGCTAGCTTCGGCTCGGTATTGCTCGGCGAGTCGGTGGGTTCCAGCGCAAGCTAGCAATGTGAAAAAGAAAACCATTAGTTTTCAAGTTAACCCATCCACGCACAGGAATTATGACATTTCTTATCATATGAATTAGGAGTAGAAAAATATAGGAAATACATTGTAGCTCAAAAGAAAGATGGAAATTTCCCCTACAATTTGAGACAATACTTATCACAGTTCAATGTACAAGTCAATTGCAGGATTTTTTTCAAATGAAAATGATCGAGATATCTTCAAATTGACAATGCTTTTAATGACTGAAAATCCACTATTTCTAATGCAAATTGGCAATGTTTGACCAAAAAATTCTATTTTTTAATTTGTGATGCATTTCACCTCTTTTGGAAGTGCCTTTAAAACATTTTAAAAATATGTTGCCAATTCGATTGATGAAATAGGGATTTAAATTAATCCTTCTGAAAATAAACCCTGAACATAGATGGGTTAATAGAGGCAATGTGGTGTTAAAGTTTGGTTTTGGTGATTTTTTTCCTGAAAGCTTTATGGCCAAAGGTCATACACCAATGACAATGAATGTCTTTTGCTTTTTTTTATGAAAAATCTTGGGGGGGGGGGAGACCCCCGAGATTTTCGACTATATTTTACAGTATAGCATCCAAAGGTTTAATTATACCTCAGCAGAAAGATCAGAGTCTGAAGTATAAATTCGGGGCGGGGGAGGGACACCCGAAATTTTCAACTATAGCATCAAAGGTGATAATACATGTAAGGTGTTAAGGTTATTGAATTATACCCTCACCAGAAAGATCAACCGTCTAGATTTTTTCAATATTATTAATTAAAAAAACAAAATACCTCCAGAAAATCATGCAGGGTTCGAAATTAACGGTAAGCGCCGCTAGCCCAATGGCTAGCAAAAAATCACCGCGGACTAGCCAGAAAATCCCCAAAATCTATATTTAACTATCCGCTGGGCTAGCTAAAATATTCACTTATGTGTCGCACCGGTGTTGCATGAATTTATGTATACAATGAAATGAACTAAAATCTTGATTTCTTCAAACAAAATACAAACGAAATAACAAACTCCCTGGCGCTAAATCTGTACCTCGGCTTGCCCGAAATGAAATTTTTGCTTGGCGCGATAAAAATAAACAGAAATTTATTGATTTATGTGATTAATATATATAGATAGTACATTAAAAGTATACATGTATAACACATTCACAAATTTTCACATCATGATTTTTGTACATATTTACTGAAAAAATCGAATGATCAATTTTTTAATTGTGTTCATTCATCATATATGTACAGATATGAAACGATTATAACAATGTGTTCCAGCAAGCGTAAGTGGCAATTTCAATGTTGGTGATTGAGGGGGGGCGGCGGGGAGACAGCAACAGCATTTATCATGCGACATTTTTTCGTGAACATCTAGTGATTTACCGTGAGGGTTCATAAGAAAGAAATGAGAAATGTTTTTGATGATAGATTGGTGATTTTCGAACACGTACGATTGTAAACTAAAACGATGGTATGCGAGTGTTCAATATTAAATATTGTTTAAGTGTAATGAAATGAAGTGGTTCTACAAAGCAACCACCGTAACCACACCCGAACTTATTGTAATATATACATGTAGATAAACTAATATTCAGTACTATATAATGTTTTCGATAAAACATGTTCAATTTTATATGGAAAAGTGTAAGTATATTTTCAGTGTCTAGTTAAATGTAGCAAAAATCTGGCCAACAAATTTTAAAATCAGGGATAACCCCCTCCCTTGAGTAGGTGGTGCATGTAACCCACACCTGATCACCGCCATAATAAAACCGATAGTTTAATTTGTGGACATAAAAACATTCATGTGATGTCTTAAATATAATTATCCTCTTAGGTAAGCATAATTGCGATTCCCAAAACGCCGGTACTAAAAAAAAAATGTTGAAAATGTAGATCACGTGTAAAACTAAAGTTTAAGTGTCTATTCTCCAATTTCCTTTCACCCAAAACTGCTTAGAATATTACAACTAATCTTATTCAAGAAGCTTTGAAATGATTTACCTATCAGAATTTATTAATGAGTACACTACTTGGAAATAATTTAAGTAACAAAGTTCTTTCAAATAAAAAACTACCGCCAGCCAGGGAACTGGACTGACACCACGCCTGCCAACTTCCAACCCCAGATTCAGGGGATGATTCTGTGACTGAATGGGTCATGTAAGCTAATGTTTCCAGCTGGCTAAATTTGCCAACTTTTTGACCAAGTATCCCTCATTAAATCCAACTTATAATACACAAATATTATTTCTGAATCTCCTATGACACTCTCATGGTCAGATTTAATCATTTTCAAAGTGGCGAAAAATTTACCGCCATAATCGCATAAGTTAAGACTTGAAAATACAAACCATAACACACCATTTAACACATGTGGGACTGGGCAATCTCTAGTCGGCTAAACGCTGGACGTTTTTGTGAGATGGCTGTGATATATTTTCCTGGTGAATTTGAAACAGTTTGCTTACCTTTGCTGGATTACTCTATCAGTCATTTTTTCACTGAACATCTTTCTGTAATTTCTTCAATCCTTGCCACAGATTTTCCGCGATGTTTAATTTTTTCTTGACAAGTTATGCAGGCCAGCAGATGTCTCATGATCTTGCACTGCCTTACCTAAATAGCACGTTATGCCAGAACCTTCCTGTGCTGCGCCCGTTCATTTTGCGTCTTTGCAGAACGCATTTTGAGCA
Organism: Eucidaris tribuloides; assembly: GCA_001188425.1. NCBI lineage: Eukaryota > Metazoa > Echinodermata > Echinoidea > Cidaroida > Cidaridae > Eucidaris > Eucidaris tribuloides. Next base: position 4,659 of record JZLH01S0063175.1, on the reverse strand, counting down.
AATAATTGCCGATGTTTTGGCCAAAGTTTCCTCCGTAAAAACAGCTATTTATTTCATTTTTGTTTCAATACAGTTTTGGTATTTACTTAGGTTTGCTTTGCAAATTATAACTTGCCCGATTCGGGCAAGCATTTTTAGTTGACACTCCAAAATGCTTGCCCGACTGTGATGTTTACTTGCCCCGGGCCATCGGGCAAGCGGTTATGTCGCACCCTGGTGAGTGGAATGGAAAAACCTGAATAACACTTTGTAACTAAATAGACATTTTGATCTTGGCGGGGAGTGAGATATAAATGTCACAAACTGACATTCTGGAGCCCCTTTCCCCTCCAATATTTAATTTTAGTAACTAAAACAAAAGACCTAGAGCCCTAGATACCTCTACCCCTTCCACCTCACATATATACATTCATACACAGATCTGCATGCACATACTCGGTGGATTTCCTCTGACTTAAAACAGCAATGTGGTGTACATGTATGTTTGGGGATTATGAGGGGGGGGGGGGTAGGTAGTAGGCTAGGGTGATTGTTGGGGTATGGGAGTGGATTGTGAGGTGTGTATCTCAATGTCAGGTGTGATTTTTTTTTGGGGGGGGGGGGCTGTTGATTCAGGTCAGTGGCCATCAATTTACTTCACACACATGCAATGAGCAAAAATACATCAAATCCTGTGTTATTTCTAAATCCAGGCAATGAATTACACCTTGGCTTCTATATTCTGTTGACGACCTTTGTTTACTGATGTTCTTTATAACATATTTTTCTTTTTACGTAACTGCATGAAGACTTTGAAAAGTTGGTAACTCAGGAACAAACTGCATTAACTGATCTGACCACACCAAGATCAAACCAGGCTAAGCTATCTCATAGACAGAGAATGTGAATAGGAATGCATATAGCCCACATTGTAAGAGAGGTAGGGGTTGGGGTGGGTGCTCCTCAGTTTTAACTAGCCATGTTGCCTGTGGCAAATGTCATATCATTGTAATCAGTAATAACTATTCTTCATAATCAGAGGGTAGAAAGAGACTTTTGGATCATAGTGTTACTCTATAGGTCGCACATCACAAATTGAGAGGTGCAATGCCTACCGGGAAGGCAGTACAATGATGAGGTCATTGCCTGGATGCACTAAAAAAATCTCAAAAAAATAAGCAGAGTGGAAAATTACCATATTTTGTGGTCTGATATATTAAGCGAGGACTATAGCTTCTACAGGTGTGCACAAGTTGGAGAAATCAGGGTTGTAGTATTTTTAGTGATTTTTTTAGTCCAATGTTACAAGTTGGCTATTTTGGGCATTTAGCAGAGGTTCTGCATGGTTAGTCTTGAACCGAGGCGCTTAACTTTTTTTAGAGCTGGAAAACATCACAAATCATGTTTTTTATTGGAAAGCAGACATAATTTCCCTTCACCTGCTTTGATTTAAGAAAAATCTACGTTTCGATTAAATTTTGAGAGTGCTTTGAAGTTGCTGCATTTAACATAGGTTTCTATGGGCCCCTGGAAAGGTGCCGTGTACCCTAGAGATATGATACTTATGAAAAACTCTCTCGCGCTAGCTAATTCCGATCTATCGCTAGCTAGTAGCCCTGCAGCAAATGTCCAGCGCGCTGGATATTTTCGGAGCGGTGTTGCTACAGTGTGGGATAGACGCATAGGCCGATGTACGTATGGGAGGAAATTCATTTTAAAACAGATTGTGCTCAGTGTTTTCATGAGTCAGGCAATCCAATGATAGTGGTAAGTTACGTTTTAAAAATCATTTTTTTTACTTCACGTACAACGTAA